>CAMPDV010003497.1:0-47144 GCA_946699065.1 Loxodes magnus | reverse complement strand
AATTCTATTAAAAATATATGAATATTAATTAAATAAACAAAAGTGTTAATTAAAATTTAAAATAATTGGAAATAATTTAAAAAAATGAAATAAAATTGAAAGTAAACAAGAAAATTAAAAAAATAGATAATTTTGTAATTAGATTAGTAAGTGATTTAGTTACTCGTTCTCTTTTGACTTTTGATTTTTTCTTTGATTTAAATTTATAAACTTTAAAGAAGAAAGTATTTGATACACTTGCTAAGTTAAATTAGAACTTCTTTACTTTTTTGATGTATATAAATAATTTATTTAAATTAGTTAAATAATTTCTAAGATTATTGATGTATTTGTTAAAAAGCATAATAAAAATATACTTTCAAGCTTGTAATTGGTAATTAAGGTATCTCTTTAAAAAGTTTTATATGTTTATATTGACATTTTAAGATTTATATTATTTGATATTATAAATAATCAAAATAGATTTAATACTTCATGTTTTCTAAAAAATTTAACATTAGTTAGACAAATTATAATAATAAATAATTATATAAATTATTAATTAGATTAATACAGGTTAGCAAACATTTATTATATATTACTAACTAAGATGATAATCTATTAATCTATTATGTAATGTACATTATACATAATAATAGAAACTTTATTAATATTATTTAGTTTTTATCTTTTTTTGGCTATTGTCATTTTAATCATGCATCTATTTATTCAATTTTTTGTAAATGCTAGTACATAAAATTTAGTTTTTTCTAATAAATTAGAATATTAAAATATATAAAAAAGTTTAATAAATCAAGATATTTTTAGTTAATATTATTGTAAATAAAATAAAGGAAAGCAATAAAATTAAGATAAATTAGTTAATATTTTAATATAACATTTATTTTTTAACTGCTTTTATGTAGGAAATTTTAGTTTTGATTGTATTTTAGCATATCTAGTAAGTCATATCTATTTAAGTCTTAAAATTCCTAAATAAGTCTTGCAGAAATTCTCATGATTAAATAAGTAAATTTTATTTTAGTCTCCACAATGTAAAGCTCAAAGTGTTTAATTTTGAAGTGTCTTTATTATAAGTTATATTAGAGATACTAGCAAAAGGCTCAAAATTAGTATATAGAAATTATTTCTCTAATCATAAATTTATTTAATTTAACATACGTATAATCTGGAAATTATCTTGTTTCATTATCAAAATCTTCAAAGTAAAAATGTGCAGTTTACGTTGATCTCATCCTTTCTGTAGAATCAAAAAAAGTTTTTTCTTTGATTTAATCTTAAACTTTATTCAATAATTTTTTATGATTTTTGATATTATATACATCTATTTCAAAATATTAGGTTAATTTCGCCAAATTTTTAAATATCTAATTATCAATCTTTGTTTTGCTAAATAAAAAGGCAAAATCAGAGTCTAGATTTGCTTATGTTTTTTATCATAATTTTGAACAAAACTTTAAATATTTCATAGTTATATAGTGCTCAAAAAGAAGTAAATTTTAATCTATGAAGTTCGATTCGTTACATGTTGGATTTGGGCTTTAGAATGTACATTTTGCTATTTTTCTTTAACTAATCAGTATATCTTTCTTTATTTTTCTGTTATGTAGAATTACTCATGGAATAACTTCTGAACCAGATTATGCTTTAGGAAGTAATAAGACTTGAAAAATCGATTTTAAAGTTTTAAGGAGTGATATTTTGATATTTTAACACTTTAATATGGATTAATTAGTACATTTCTTATATTTTTGCAATATTTCTTAGTAATACTTTATAATATTTGCTTTTTGAAAAGTATATCCCAAGTAAATTTCCTTCTTATATCTTCCAATTTCATGATTTTAATATTTAATAAAAATATATAAAAATAAAAAAATATAGAATCTTAACAGATAATAGATAAGAAAGAAAAGTAATTGTAACTTATGTAGTTTTATACTTTTAGAAGAAGAGAAAAATAAAAATATTGATCCATTAAAATCTATTGACCTAAAGTAAATAATAATTATAACATTAATTAATTTATATAAAGCTTGTAAATTTAAAATAATCTATTTACTATAAAATAGTGACTTATTGGTAAAAATATTTTCTTTATAAAATATTTAAAAATTAGCTTGATATTTATCTTTAATTTAATTAGATTGATTAAGGTTTTTTGCTTATGTGAGTTATTTAGAAATAATTAATTAATGATAAGATATAATAATTATTATTGAATTGATTAAGAATTAAACTTAATTGGAAAAGCATTAAATTTAAGAGTCTTTAATTGGTAAAACTTATAACTTGATAATTAAAAAATTGTTAGATAAGTAATAAAACTAACTAAAATAAAAATAATAGATCATAATACTATTTTCAGAGTTCCCAATTATGAAAAAATATTTTAAAGAATCATAGCAAATCAAATATTTTTTAGAATATGAGACAGAAATAGGAGATCAACATAATATGTATCTAAATACTTAAAATATAAAAATTAAGTAAATAAAAAGTAAAATAAATAATTTTCACTAATAATAACGAGAAAATAAATAAGTTTTAATCTTTAAAATTAATAAACAAATTTCTAAATCATGGAAAATAGATATTGAAAAAAATAATTAAAATAGTGGATGAAACAGCTTTAAAACCCATTAAGATAAAAATTATAAATTTATTTAATTATTTAATAGAGAAAATAATACTAAGCATTATTTTTGGCAGATTCGCTCTTATTAATATAAAATAATTACATTTAAATCCATTAAAAGCATAATAAAAAGAAGATAAAGTCGAACGAAAAATACAAAAAAGTTATTTATTCTGATAGTAATTATAATTTAAAATTATAAATAATATTAAAAAAATAAAATATTATGCAAAAGCGAAAGTTTTGGAAATAATAAATTAACTAACTAAAATATAAATAAATTCTTCTAATTAAATAAAATTAAGCATTCTTATTAAAATAACTAGTTATTTATTAATTTTTTAATATCAATTTATTTAAGATATTATTTAAATTAAAATTAAAAGAGTTTTTTATGTCTTAAATCGCAAGAATTGCTTTCTTCAATTATAGAATTTAGTAAATGTTTTTTAATTGTTTAATTTTTTATAATTTTAGAATCTTAAGTCTTCTTGTCATTAATTTCTTGTGAACTATTTTATTTATAAATATAAACACTCCAATATAAGGCTTGAAAATTAGTTTATATATTCTTGATCGTATAGTATGAGATACCTTAAGTCATAATCCCAGATCTTTTTCGATAGTCAATCCCTTATATTAGAATAGTATATGCATTTAAAGATATTTTCAAAAGTTCCATATTCTAGAGATTTTCAATAGGATAATGGCAATCTTAAAGATTCTTACTAAAATTATAAAATTATATTCTGAGTTTATATATACTGATAGATTCTCGTCTATATTCTCTGTTAAACTTCGTATAGATAATTTGTGGAAATAGTTAAATATTTCTAAATTGCTCTGCATATATTTTTACAGTTTTCATTCTCATAAACTTTTAGTAGCTGTATTATAGAAATGTTATTGTATTTTGTCTCTTATATGTTTATTAAAAGTTTGAAGACATGTATTATTCTAGTAATTCTGCAGGTCGATATTTTCTTAATTGAGATGTAAAATATTTGCCAATAAAATTTTTTATTTTCAAAACTACTTAACAAATTTTCAAGTTAGTAAAGATAAGAAAGTTTTGATAGATTATAAAAGATATAAGATAGCAAGGTTAATAGAAATAAGACAAAAATAGAGAAATAATTATAATTCACTGAAATTTAAAAAATTAAAATGATAAGCTTATAATATTTAAAAAATAATAGGGTTTTCAAAGGAGTTCCTTGAGGAAGTAAAAAAGAATATGTCATCAGGAAAGTATAAGTACCTTTCTAAAGATCCCGAGAAACCCAAAAAGAAATAATAAAATAAAAATCTCTCTAAGAGCAACCAATTTAAGAATGTCGATTTTTTGAACTAGAAGTCTAGGAAAGGAGCTGAAAAATTTTAGAAAAGAAGATCTGATTGTAATTTTTAAGGACCTTAGGAAACACTTAGACCATTAAAAAGAAAAAATGTTCATGAATAAATAGAAATTAGAATGATACATTGAAGATGGCTTTCTGCATGAGTCTTCTTTAACGCAGATAAAACGATACCTGATACTCAAAGAAGATGTTGGAATTCTCGGAGAGTGGCAAGAGAAATAAACTGTCTAACTGAATGAATTATTGGTTCTCCTAAACTAAAATTTCGAAAAAGTGAAAAAAATGTAGGCTTTGATTTACTAAAATTTTAAAATTTTCTACTTGAATAGAAAATAAATAACCTTTTAGAATAATCCTAATTTAGTTTGTTTTAAGATTGAACATAGAATACGTAGTTACTACTTAATCTATTTTAATTTATTTTTTCATTCATCTTAGGAAGTTAAAAAGCAAATTATACTTACTTAAAGAAAGTTTGAAATATTCCCCTTTTTAATTCATCTTTATAAATAAATATCAATAAAAAATAAGACAATACTCACAACTAAAATAATAAGCAATAATTAAAAATATTGTGGGAGCTGAGATTGACCTTCTGAATCATACTTTCTGGTTTTATGGCTAGGAACAAGTTCCTTTCCTGTCGCTGAGAAAGTCCCTGGTCAAAGTTAACCTTTGCAAGGAACGCCTTCCTTTTGATTATCCACTCCTGGTAGGGGCTTGAAGCCTGGCTGCCCATGGCGATGGAGCTCCCTGGCAGCTGCTTTTCGAAAGCAACAGGATATCCCGTTATCCCATGAAGGGAGTGTTGGGGTCGTTAAACTGCAAGAAGTTGCAGTCCAAAACTCTTTAAGTTGAAATTAATTAATTAATTAAAATACTAAGCATACTTATTATCTTAGATATTTTAAATATTTAAGCTAAGTTTATAAAATTAATTTTAGCTTGTTACATTATTTTTATGCTAATTATATTAAAACTAATATTTTTTGTTTATAACCACTAAATATAAAATTATTATAATATGGAACGGACAAGGTAGGAATATCCAAGCATTTAAGAGGAGTAATATGGAATTTAAGAAGTTGAAGATTAAATCGTTAAGAAAAGATAAAAAATATCACCTCACATATAAACTCTTTGCCAATCTATATTTAAGAAAATATTTTCTCATACTTTAACTTAATAGATATATGCAAATGCGATTAAGTTTAAAGAAAGTGATGGAATGTTAAAATTAATTCTTTTGAAATAAATGATGATTTACTATTTCATTACATTAAAAGATAATTGTAAAAGGAAGGAAGTCAAGAAGTTAAAGAAAGCACAGTAGTTTATTTTACATAAAGCGTAAAATTAAATTTCAATAAAATAATGAGGCATAACTCTTAGATTCTAAATATTAACTTAATAAAAACAGGAAATTTATAAAAGCATGAACAAGATAATTATATAATTAAGAACTAAATAAAAGAAACACTAGATTATTTAATTGAAATCCTTTAAAAAGAAAGGATACATAAATAAAATAATAAAGCAAAATTATAATAAGACACATATGGAAAATGCATAGAAAAAATTACTTTATAAGGTGTTTGCTGAAATAACTACATTGGATAGATTCTACAAGTTTGCCCTTACTTATAATATTTAAAATTAGATAAATGTAATATTAATGAAATAAATTTGGAAAACTTATAATAATTACAAAATCTAAAATAGTTCTCATTAGATTATAATTGATAAAATTATTTAGAAGGAGATATTATAAGATTTAATAAAAAATTATTTCTTAACTATATTTCTTTGTATTGAAGTACTATTATAAGCATTCAATTTTAATAGATTACTTAACTTAAAAGGGATAATATCTTTAGAAATTTAAACTTAGTATTCAAAGATTAAGTTAATAATAACTTATATAATTATTTGAAAAGTGTCATAATATTAATAATTTGCAAATTGATGCTCTTCTTTAAGATAATTATAATTGATTGAAATATATTGGATTTAATTTTAAAAATTTGAAAAGTTTATCTGTATAATTCTTAAACTCCAATGAGTCATGTCAGTTTCTCCAAATGGGGAATTTTCTTATTACAAATTATTCTTAAATCTTGAGTCAAAATGCTTCAGTCTTCTTGAATAAGGTCCAAATAAGAATTAGTTATTAAGTCAGTAATTAGAAGGCCTGTCAGTCAAACTTTCATACTGCTAGAGAGAACCCTCGGGGTAAGTTAGGCATGTCTCAACGGAGCTTATCCACCCTTCCCTGTGGCGGCATCTAGTGCGAGATTACTCGCAATGCAGTATACACTGCACCAGATTACCTACTAATTTATCTGACGCGCCAACATCCATTTTATATCATATATAGTATATTGTACAAATATAGGTAATAATCTATCACTATTATTTTAAATTTTGAAGTTATCTCATTATTAATTAAAACTATCATTAGATTCAATGTTCAGTTTCGCTTTAGTATAGCATATTATTAATAAGATTTATTCTAACTGTTTTCTTACTTAAAATGTTTAAGTTAAATACAAATAAGTAATATCTTATTTTCGATATTTCATATCGAGTATCATTACTAAAGCTGATGTTATCTAGTAAATTTGTGAAACAATGTTATGAGCAGATAGTTCCAAAATTTTATTTTTAGCATTTAAATCCTTTTTTTCATTATTAGTGAAAAATAAGCTATTTTAAATAAAAGTAATTACTATGCTTTATTTTTTTATTTTGTTGAAGAGTTAACAGAAACTAAAACCAATAATATGTTTGAAGAAAAAGTTAAGTTAAATAGCATTAATAGTTAAAAGTACCAATAGTGTCTTTGTCTACGTTTAGAAACTACTTAGCCATCTTTCTGATTAATTTCCTAAAAAACTTAAAAAACTTAAAAAAATTAATGACTTATTACTAAATACTAGAGCTAATAATTTATCCTTAATATTAATCAGAATAGATCTACAAATTTAAAGTTTAACAGGATTTTACTAAGAAAAAGTCGGTAAATATTTGGAAAGCAGATAGGGATAATAAGAGGCAGAGGAAAACAAAAAATCAATTTATAGAAATATATGTGAAGAGAAGAAGGAGGGAAGAAGCAAGTCGAGAAAAGAGGCATAGCATTAGTAAACTTAAATAAGATGAAACATCGATTCAAATTAGAAGCTTTTATTTTAACATTTTTATTAAAGAGAGATATTATAATACTAGCTGCTAAAAACATTCTAGAAATTATTTCCTTATTACTTAAATTTTAATCTAATCTCTAGAACTTACTTTTAAATACTTCAAAAGATTAGATTACTTTCATATTTTGCTTTTAAAACTATCAAAATATCAGCTCTGAAGTTGAAAATACTAATGAGCAACAATTTTGTATCTCTACAATAAAAACAGCTTGTTCATAGTAGTCATTTAATTGAATGCAAGGTCTTAACAAAGTAATCTCAAATTATTCTATTGATACAGAAATAGTTTGAGATCAAATTTTTAAAGTTATAACGACAATAAAAGTTTGAATAGTGTAAAATAAGGCAGAAGTTATTTTTTATAAAAGGATTACTAAATAAATAATTACTAGAAATTTATCTAAAATGTAAATTATATGATAGCAGTATTGAAAATACTACGTATAATATATAAAAGGGAATAAGTTCTATCATTAAGATTAAGATTAAATGAGAGTTAACAGTTATGCTAAAAAGCCGGTTAACGTCGGTGCTACTTCTGGACTGGTTTTTTTTACGGTTTTCCTTCCGCCGTGACACTCTTCTAGGTTGTATGTCACTCTGAGATCAGTCATTAAGAAAATCTTGAATATAAATGTGCGCCCTTGGGTCTTTCTAGTTCATTTCTTCTGGCGTCAATTTCCTATAAATCCTCCCGTTCGGATCGCAGTATAGCCTCTACTTATTAAAAAACAATTATCTTTCTTTTTGTTTTTAGGCTTATTCTGCTTTAATCCGCTTCAGCTCTAATGTCCTCCAATATTCTCTTTGTTAGTCTTAAAATTTCCTGCAATTTCTAAAGAGATGTCAGCTACTGCCACAGCAGTAACAAGATTTGGGCTGACTATATTGGATCTTGGGAGGTGAGGTAGAGGTCTAGGAGGCGTGTTCTTACTCCAGTTCCATGAATTAATTTTACTGGAGAGCAGAATCCGGCTGATAAGCCTACGCTTACACGTAATGGGTCTTCTGACCACTCAATTACTCGATAGTGCGACTCTGAAGCAAAATAGTGTCGTGAGCTTTTTTGAGCTCCTCTCGCATATCGAAAACCTCCTACTTAAGCTTAACAAGTCTGGCTTAATCCCAAGTACTCAACTTGGTGCCAGTTTGCATGATTTTTGTTAGAGTTTGCTTGAGGTCCTGTACCTCCTGTCTGAGCTCTGCTTACTCGATGGCTAGCTCGTTATCATAGCCAGAGCCGGACAGAGAGAAATCGCTCACTGAGGATTGTTGGAGTTAAGTTTTCTTTTTAGGTTTCTCTTCCTGCAGTGACGTCCCTGGAGAAGTCTATAGATGTTTCTTCTGGGTCCGGGGAATAATCTGTCGTTGATATTGGGCCTTTTCTTCCTTGCCCTCTTCCCCTTTTTTATTACCTGTTGGAGGTGGATAGAATCCTTTTCTCAGACCTGACATCTGTTAATTAAAATTATAATTTCTATCATAGAAATTTAAAATTAAATCATTTATTTTTAAAAGTAAAAGAACGAAGTTAATCTAGCCAAAAGTATGTGAATTACCCACAAATGGAGAATAAGAATAATATTTATAAATGAATGATATTAATAATAATTTGTTATTATTGTCTATAAGAATCTAAAATTTAACATTGTGCAAGTTAATTGTTCTGAAAATTGAACCATATTTTAGAAAAGACTTATATAAAAAAGGATTTGAAACTTTTGTGAAGAATCGATACCTTGACAACGAGTTGATATTTAAAAGTTGTCTTTCATAGTTTATTTTTATATAGGGATTTCTTTACAATTCAAGTTCTTTTTCAAACTAAAGTGCTAAAAAGAAGATTACTAAAATACAGGGATTAAAAATATGTTTAACACATTTCTAAAGCATTAAACATTTATTATTAGTCGCAGATTGACTAAACAACCAATATATGACCTTCATATATTTAAAGATCTTTAAATTTAGTAACTTTATCCATAATTACTAAAACTACTAAGAATTTAAAGTATAGAAAGTTTAAAATATTAATTTTGAAGTATTTCTTGCTTATCATTTTTATAGCTTCCCTCTAATGCTTGCTCATTCTTTCATTATAATTGTAATGTTCTCATTTCTGATCCTCTTCTGTATCTTTGTTGAAGTAATCTAAATAAAGATATATTTCCTTTAGCATTTAATGTTTTATTATTCATATAAATTAGTTAGTGATTTATCTAATAATTTAGCAATAATTTAATCTATTAAAATGATTATTAATTTGCTTGATTGCTTTTAAATATTATTTAAATTTTAATATTTTATCTATAAAGTATTTAATAAGATAATATTATAATCTTATTTAAAAATAAGGGGTTTATTAAAATAATAATAATGAGACTTAAGTTTAGATAAAGAGAGCTAGTACTATTTAAAGAATAAGGAAGATAATAATTAGTAGACTATGTAACTAAAAGTATTTCTATTGTTAATATATTAATATATCTTTAATTTAATATATATCTTAATTAAATTAAAGAAAACTTACTATTTATCTTTAATTCAAAATCAGTAACTGGGAGCAATCAAAGTTTTAATACCTTAGAATTTTTAATTAAAATCTTATCTGCATCATAACTAACTGAGAAACTATTCGGAAAAAGAAATTTTAAGTCATAAAGCTAAAAAATTAATAGATATTACAAAGTTAAAATCTTAAGACTTTAAGGATTTACTGAAGCTATTGAAAGCTATTTTAATTTGAAAGAGAAAAATAATTAATTGAGTAGAATAAGTATAAAGCACTAAAAATATTAAATAAAAAGCAAAATCTAAAAAGTTAAAATAAATAAATAGAAAGTGCTATAATCATTTTGAATTTTAATTAGAGATACAGAGGAATCGTTATAAAAAGAAATAAATAATTCATTAAATAATTGAAAAACTAACAAAAATAAATAAATTAAGCTAACTTAAGACCATAAATTAGCTACAGCCCCCAATTCTATAAATAGAAAGATAAAAATAAAATTTAATTTAATTTAATTTTAAACTAAAAGATTTTTGGACTGCAACTTCTTGCAGTTTAACGACCCCAACACTCCCTTCATGGGATAACGGGGATATCCTGTTGCTTTCGAAAAACAGCTGCCAGGGAGCTCCATCGCCATGGGCAGCCAGGCTTCAAGCCCCTACCAGGAGTGGATAATCAAAAGGAAGGCGTTCCTTGCAAAGGTTGACTTTGACCAGGGACTTTCTCAGCAACAGGAAAGGAACTTGTTCCTAGCCATAAAACCAGAAAGTATGATTCAGAAGGTCAATCTCAGCTCCCACCATCTTTTTAATTATAAAAATAGAATTTAAAGAAAGATATTTAATGTAATAAAAAATATAGGAAATAAGACATAGAAAAAGACAGTTAAAATTAAATCAATCTAGAAAGCAAATTTTAATTTTCTCTAGTAAAATCCTGTTAGCATGCACTGATAGAAAGTGACTGAAAGATTTTTAACAATGATTTCACTAAATTATTTAAGATATCTTAAGTTTAAATTAGGAAATTATAAAACTTAGCTTTGGATCTTGAAAAAACTGAAGAAATGTAAAAAAGATAAATGCCAGATATAAATTTTAAATTTAACTATATTTAAGTTATTATTCTTAGCAATATTTAAAATATAAACTTTATAAATAATAGATAAAAGAAGCACTAAATAATCCATAGCTACTAAATACATTTAATTATAAGGAAATGTCTATAGCTAAAATAATAAAGTATTATAACTAAATAAAGGAATCTAATAATAAAATTAAAGTTAAAAATAATAGCATTAGTAAGCATATATATGTAATTTAGCTAAGGCTTAATAACTATTACTAAGAAGCTTATTATTTTAAAGTAACTAATAAATTAAATATTCCTTTCTTAAGTTAATCTTAATCAATAGATATCTTATATTACTATTAGTACTATTTACTTTAATACCATATTATATTTTATTAAACAATATTTCCATTAAAATAATTTAATGAACTACATTAGATGAAAGTTATCTTAAAATATTAGAAAGATACTAAATGTTTTAAAATAAAATATATGAAATACTGTGTATGATGCAAGCTAGAATAGTTTAATATAAGATTATATATATTATCACTAATATAACAAACAATTATCATCTCATTACCTATAGTATTTAAATAGTGTCTTAATTTTGGATTAAGATTGATTAATAGAACATACAAGTTAAACCTTAATTATTTATGTGGTTGGGTCATAAGAAAGAGATAAAATATAAATAAGAAATACTTATAAATTTAGAATAACAACAAAAAAATAAAACTTAGAATATTAAAACTAGATTGGTGATTATTATTTCTATAGAGCTAAGATCTTCCTTTAAATTTAAGATCCTTTTTTATTCAAATATATAGTAATACAACTAAATAACTTTAATTCTACTCTAAAAATTTGCTTTAAATGTAATCTAACTTAGTAACTTTTTTAATTCTAGTTAATTTTAAATATTTGAAAATCAAATAAAATGGATATTATTCAAATTACAATATAGAAACACTAACCTATATCAAAAAGGAAAGATTAGCAAATATTTAGAAAATAAAGAAGAGATGAAAGATTAATCTTTCTATTTAAAATAATTAAACTGATAGAGGATTCTTATTCTATAGTCCATCTGATAGTTTTGCAATTAAAAATATTAGAAAAATCCAATCTAAGTAAAAAGAGCTGGAGCTAAAATAAAATTAGGAAATAAAGAGGTGTCTCAGCGTATTTGCTTCTGATTAATCAAAGACTAAATTACCTTTGATCTCAAAGAAAAAAAAGAAATCTCCTTAAAAGTATAATATTTATAGTAATAAAGAGTAGCGAAAGACATTAATTCTGGAACTATATTTCAATCCAAAAATAAGTAAAGGCAAAAAATGATAAGATCTGAAGATTCTAATCAAAATAGAACTAGTTCCGTGATTTAAAGATAGGCTAATCTTAGTAAACATTGAAATATGCCCAAAATTTTTTAAAATTTGAAGATGTTTTAGGAAGAATCTGAATTTTTTATAAAAGTCAAAATTTCGAAAAACACTAAGGTTTCTCCCAAATATTAAATTAAATTGAGTCACATTTAGTTTTTAAAAAGTAGAGTTTATGCATATCTTAAAGTCAAACTAAAGAATACTGTAAGTATTATTTATTTAGACGCTAGAAAAATCCCTTTTTATTATAGAACATGCCAAGCTTTTAGATCTTAAAAGTTCAAATGACTTAGTTCTATAGCAAGCTGAAAAAAATAGCATCTATACAATCTAAAAAGCAATTATGAGCTTTAAAGCAGATTCTAAGGGATAATTATTACTTGGCAACTAAATTTTAAAGTATCTATTAATAGTTATTAGAAATTAAGTTTTTTCTTTTAACAAACTCGACTTGAAGTGTTCTTAATTCCTCACAATTAATTTTGAAATTTGTAAGATAATACATAGAGTTCAGCTCTAATTAATAAAGTAGAGAAAGCTTAGCAAGTACTAGAGATAGTAATGCTTGAAAGGAAAAATTATAGGCTTAAATGGAAATTATAAGTTTCTTAGTTAATTCTGAAGAATTAAAAGCAGATTCATGGAACTGAGTGCTAGGAAGAATAGCTATAGTTTTTAAAAAGTTAGATTGATTACTTTAGAACATTTACCGACTGAAAATAATCCTTATATAAATATGAAGAAGACCCTGTAGTTTCCTAAATAAACTTTAGAAGCATCTGGATTATTTATTTAGCATAAAAAAGAAACTTCTCCTGAATAATATTGATTAATCAGTAGCTCTAATTTAGCACCCAAAAATTAAAGTAGACTAAATTGGAACTTTTAGCATTCAAACTTAAATGAATGTTAAGTTTATGTAATTCTTAGAAGCTTTTATTTCAGATTCTTGAGAAATAAAATTAAGAAAATTGTAGAAAAACTACTTTAAATAACTTAATTGGGCTTGGGAGTTTATCTGATAAAAGATATCTAAAGCTTTATTCGAAAAAGACATAAATTGCTACAAAATTTCACTTAAAGAAAAGTATATAGTTCCTAATATATCTTGCTAAAAAATCTAAATAAAATACTCAGTTTACTATAAGAATGTTCTGGCTAGGTGGAAGCGTGCCAACTAGTACAAATTTAATAAAGATTGTAGAAAAATTTGCTAAATTGAAGCAAAAAAATAATAATAAACTGCTTTAAACGATTTTTAAAAGACTGCAACTAAAATAAAGACTAAATTGGTAGGAAGTGAAAAAATTAGCCACTAACTCCTTAAAACATTTGGAGGATTCAAGAATATTAGAAATAAATAAATATAACAAGCAAGAGTAAAAAACTATTTTTTTGAAATAATAAGATCATTTTATTATTAGTGTCTAGTTACTTATGAGAACTCAGGGATATTTTGAAAAAGTTCTTCAAAAAAATAAGGATATATAGTCACTTAATTAAATAGACCTTAAAAATATCTTGATTTAATTTAAGTCATAACTTAAATTAAATCAAGGGCTGAAGAATATAAAATTAAGTTTATCATTTTGATTGAATAAAGTAAAAGCTTAAAAGATATAATAATCATGCCAAAAATTCTTAAATAAAATTTTTAAAGTTGCTTGAGAACATCTTTTAGCTTTAAAACTTTAGAACTAATTCCTTTTGATAACATCACGAGAATATCAAATTATTTTAATCAATTATTGGCTAGTTATCCTGATTAATAATCAGTTCTATCTATTCTTACTATTAGCTAAACATGAGCAGATAGAAATCTGCTAATTCCTTGTCTTAAGATAGTTTAATATCAGAACAGTGCTAAGATGTTTCTATGCTTAAGAAATCTTAATATCTTTCGTACTTTTAAGAGCTTCTTACCATGTATCTTATGTTTACAAATTTTTAGAATCTAAATTGCAGCATATTTACCAGTTTTAGTATCAATAGCAGAACATATTAATAAATATACCCCTCTACTCATTATATCTTATATTTGCAACCTTCTATCGAATCTGAAAGAAAAATCTAAGATAGTTAAATTGATAGTTTTAATACCTTAAGGTACTTCAATTTAGATGATAGTATATTGATTTTTTAGGCTAGCAATTGAAGAAGCTAGAGAAGTAATATTTTGTTTAAAGATGATATCAATTTATCAAAACAGCTCTATAATTACTTGGTAAGCAAAATATTGATATGAATATCTATAAATAATGACAATAAATCTACAAGCTGTAAATGCTATAAAATAAGAGTTTAATTATATATAATAGAAGCTTTTAAGTTAATAAATACTACTATATGAAAGATAACTTTCTAAGTCTTTTTAAATTAGTAGATTATTATTAAACATAAACAAGATGGGTATTAATAATACTAAGCCAAGTAAAAAATCACTTCATTGAAAATAGGTTTTAATATACTAAAGTGTCTATTTTATAAATATAATACTTTTTAATTATTTAACAGTATAATAATTATTTTATTATATATAAAATGGCTTCTAAGAAATAGCAGAACTTTGAACAAAACATTTAAACAGGAAAATTCTCTAAAAAATAAAAAAGCGAAATAATTACAATGAGCGAAAGTGAGAAATATGATTGATATGACGAACATTAACCACTTGGAAATCCAGAATTAAAAAAACTTCCAACACAAACTCAAATAGAAATATTATCTAAATCATTAAAAGAGTTTATGTTTAAAAATAGATACCTCACTGATAAAGTAGAAAAATTAGAAAAACTAATAACGTCTTTACTTGAGAAACAATATTAATAATCATAAGAAATAGAAAAAAAACTGGAACAAAGAATTCTTTAAATTTAATAATAAATTCAGGTTACGCCATTTTCGATTTAACAGAATTAATCAGATCCTATGGCAATAGAAAATGAAGCCTCAAATTAAAATAAACAATAGACGTTTATTTAAAATAACTAGTAAATTTAAATTAATAAGAGTTAAGGAATAATAGTTTAAAGAAGAATAAAATGCTACATGTGCAATAAATAGCACCATTGAAAATACTGCTACTAACTAAGCGAAATTTAAAGAAAGAATAAATAAGATATTTTTAGAAAACTATTTAGGATATATCCAACATAAAGCGGAAAAATTTATAGAAAAAATTCTTTAATTCAAATCTTAATCCTTGGATAAATAATTAGGAACGCTAAGTGCAAGACCAAAACTATTCCGAATATTAAAGGATGGTGCACTAATGAAGTGCTACACCGCCTAACTAAGCCTAGTAGAAATTAAAGACAAACTAATAGAGACAAGCTGATAGAATAGGTCAGATGGCTAACTACTAAGGCTTTAACAAAGCTTTTTAACTTTAACTTTTTTATAAAAATTTTTGATCAAATGTTTACATTTTTGCTACTCAGCTTCAACTTTTAAAACTTTTTTGCTATGATTATCTAAACACACTCTTAGTCTATTACCTAAATGGTTTTTCTTAATTTAGGTTTTTCAATTGTTTATTTTCAACTATATTTTATCCAATCCTTTTAGAAAACTATGCTTAAAATTCATTTTGCAAGTATATTAATTTTAATTAAAAATTTATAAGTGTTTAAGACTAAAAAATTTCTATTTACTCAAAGTATGAAACCTTAATAATCAATTATATACTAAAATGAATTTCTAAATTTCTTTAATTATATTAGAGCGAACTATTTAAATTTCTTCCTATCTTTTTTCTTACTTACTAAGCAAGATTAATCTTTTAAAATAAGTTAGTAAAGTAACTCTAAGTAAATTCATTTCTTAGGAATCTTTCTAAACAGGTAATATAAATTTTATAATTGAAAAATGAAAAGTGTATGTCAGCAATTTAAAATTTCAAAACTGTCTTAATCCAAAAATAAAAGCAAGCTAAGATAAAATTTTTTATATTACATCCTTAAACTTTTTCAAAATTTTCACTCACTTTGAAGATTTTTAAATAATCTTTATATAGCAAAGATACAAAATTTATGAAATAACTATTTAAGAATATCTGCTTGTGTTTATGTTATATTTTACCCTTTTTCCTTTAAATATTTTTATAAAATTAGATTAGATTTATTATTTAAGAGAAAAAAGTATGGAAACTAATTAAAAATCGCCAATTTAAACTCTTAGCGACTCTTCTTTATCTAACAATAAAGAAGCTGTGATCTTATAAAAAAAGCATAGGCAGATGTTTACACCTTCATAAATCTAGAATTTGGAAACGCTACAACTGAAGTAAATAAAATGAATAGCCAATTTAATAAGATAAATACTAAAACAATGTAGCTAATAGACAATAAATACTTTTCTTAGGGTTCCACTAAGATAATTTAAATATTCCTTGGAGCGATGTCACCAGTTGAAGTGCATTTTAAAAGTTGAGAAATATACTTATCAAAAGAAAGCAAATTTTGACGCCACAGTTTAATAAAAGGTATCAAAAATATCTTCAGGAAATTTAAATAATAGGGGGATTAATAAAGATATTTAAGATACAAAAAATACTTTAAATAATCAAAATGAAAATAATAATGGAATTATAAAATGATCCATATTTACTTAAAACTTAGAATATAATCATGTATAGTACTCAAATTATAAATTCAACAATCTTTTAAACCAAAAGAATTAAGAAAATTAAAATATAAAAAATCTAAATAATCTTGAAATCAAAAACATATAACTTTAAGCCTAACTTATTGAAGTAAAGGATCAAATGTAATCCTAGGAATAAGAGTTTGAAACTGGTAAAAAATAGTTCTTAAATTAGATTAAAGAACTTGAATAATAAATATAAAATCTATAAAATAATCAAATTATTCTTATTAATTAATTTTAACTATAAGGGTTAGGGTCATCTTTAATTAGAGGAAATGTTTCCTCAAATTAAAGACAATAAAAGTTTTTATATTCAATACTCAACTGTACATGTCTTCATCTGAATCAATTTCAAACTGAGATAATTCTTCTTTCTCTTCAATAAGCTCATAGAATTGTTCTTCCATCTTCTTGTAATTTTTCTCAGCTTCTCTAAACAAATTCTAAGGTAATCGTTATCCTTTTAAAGCTATTTATTCTGTTACTATTAATTACCAAGATCCTGTTTGATTAGTGTCACACTTGAATCATCTAATATCAGCTTCTTTCTGTAAATACATCCAAAGTAGTTACAATATAGCCTCCTTGATGTTCCAAATTATTTACGGTGCTGCTCAAGCACTCTTCTTCACTTCGGACATTACCTCCAAAAATGTCCAGCCTTTTGACAACAATAGCAACGTTTTATTAAGGGCTTGAATTAAAATTTTTATTCTGTTTAAATTTTTTCAATTTCCATCTTTTCTGATTGAAGTTAGTTTTTTTTGATTGGTAATCGAATTTCTTCTTTAATTTTCTATTGATTTGTTTCTAGGTTTTTTTCTAATAATTCAAATTAGGAAATTAAGGCTTCAATTTAAAACTAAACTTTATTTACCAAGTCTTGATCTTCCTTTTTTCTATCTTAAAAAAGAAACCGAAGATTCAAGTTTTCCGCCTTCAGGATCTATATTTCGGTATTCATTTTCTCAATTAATGGATAAAGCTAAATAATGTCTTCCTCGTGGGGTTTCTCAAGCTTTTGCATTTTGCTAGGAAATTCCGTATTTCCCAATCCTTAACAGGAGTAGATTTATCTTTTTTGAAATTTTGGTTCTTGTTAGTTAACTGAGATTTTAGATTGATCTTTAAGGTTAGAATTCAAGGTTTAGATTCCCGGGTTTTTTTCCATTTTTTTTTTATTCTCAAACCATTCTTAATTAAAAATTTCTATCAGTTTAAGAAGATCAGGATCAAACTAATTAAAGGATTATAAGTAAGTATGAAGCAGTAATAGAATAGTACAAAATGTATGTAAATAAAACTTTCAAGAAATTAAAGAAAATTTAAAATCTAAATACTATAAGTAATAACTATAGTTGAAATGTAATTAATTAATTTTTGGAAAAAAGCAAAATAAATCTAAAGAGATAGGAATTTAAACAGATTGTATTTCTCAATATAATAGTTAAACTGCATAAACTGATGAAATTAATTAAATCTATTAAATAGATAAATTTTAAGAGTAGTTTAGAAGTCATTCATTAGTTCCTTAAAAATCCAATTAATCTTCAATAATCATTTAAAATTCTTCGACATAAACTAGCTCGTATGAATTCTTGTATATGTCTTAATCTAGTTTATAGGATGTTTTAGAAGAACTTGAGCTATATAAAAATAATTATCTAAATTTGATAACATTTAGTAATTATATTACGAAATCTCTTAGTAAAAGAAGACTATTGGGTTTGAATTATTGGAGGCTAAAGCCCAAAACCAATAGTTGATAATTTAAAATTAATGACCTATTAATAAAGACTAATAACTATAAAAACAGCTAATAACTTTAAATAATCAGCTAAAAATATAAAATTAGTAGAGTTTGAAATAAAACATGGAGTTTCAAGAAGAATTATAATAGAAAAATATGGAATTCCAAATATTGATATCTTAAAAGCATAATGAAATTTAACACTTAAAAAGTTGTAATATATAATAACTACTAACCATAGAAAAATGTAATATAGACATATAAAAGCAATATTATCTCAAACTTTAATAAACAGCAGAAAATTCTACTTAAACAAAATTACTAAGCTAGAATAAATAAATTTAGACAGATTAAAAGCTTTAAATAAAATGCAATGTAGAAATTAAATTATCTAAACAATTAATTTATAATAAGATTAAGAAATTGAAGTTAACACCGAAAAATTGGAATAAAGTAAAAAGTTTTTTTAAGCAAACTTTATAGATATAAATCACTAAAAACTACAATAAACATATCATTAACTTAATATGGAATTTATTTTAAATATCTACAATAACTTAGAAAACTAGAAGAAATTATATTAAGAAAATAAGAAATTAACATCTAGTACAATAAAAATTGAATAATAAAATCAATTTTGCTAGACAAGTTTGCTTGATGAGAATTATATAAAACTCCAGTAATTCTTTCATTAGCTAAATATGAACTTAATTTGTAACAATTAAAAGTTTGAGTAAAACTTAAGAAAATAGTAAGAAATTAATGAATAATTAATGAAAGAATTATTTGATCTAAAAACTAAGCCTTGATAAAAAGATTAAATGAGCTAAACAAACATTAATTATATTGAAAACTAGAATCGCACTGTTATCAAATAATCAAATCCTTTCAAAAGAAAACATGAAGAAGATGGAATTTAATATCCTCCAGCTAAACGCACTATTAAATGAAAAAATGAAAGAGAAAGTGAAAGTAAAAAGATAATACGATAATAAAATTTTCAATCTCCTCAACTATAAAACTTTATCAGAAAAGGTTCGTGAAGGAGGAACTAATATTAAATGAGCAATGTTCAAGGAAGGTATATAGCAATTAATAAAGGATTAACTCAAGGCACTATAGATAGTACCTAAACTTTTATTAAAGTAGACAATAAACTACTAGAATCTTATTCGATTTAAGTAATTTACATTTTGATCTAATATTTCCACCATCACCCTGAGTATAAAAAAGAACTGGTACATATTTAAAGAGATTAATAAGGGACTAAATATATTTGCATATATTAGGGAGGGCTCCCTGGTGGAGCGCAAGAATCTAAGAAAATAAAAATAGGACATGTAAATATAAGCCCAATAGCTAGTAAACAAACGGTATTATAATAATTCATCCTTGATAATGAATTTGAAATTTTTTCAATAAACGAAATATGAACGTAATAAACATATTGCCCAATTGTTATAGAACAATATCGTACCTATTACTAAAACGCAAATAAACGTGCAGGTGGAGTATGTCTATTAGTAAAAAAGTAACTTGATTCTTGTTAAAATGAATTAGATTTCTCAAATCTTCCTGGACATTTTATAAGCGTGAGAGTTGGAAATTTAATAATAGCATCATGCTATTTGCCTACAAACGAAAAGTCAAATATTTATAAGGATATTGTATATGAATACCTTAATAATATCATAAATAATAGTGACCAAAACCCTACTATCCTTTGTGGCGACTTTAATGCCTTAATTCCTAACTACGGTAATAATTAATCACAAATCATAATAATACTCAAAGATTACTAGACTTTATAGAAGCAAATGAATTAATAATTTTAAATGATAATGAGTCCAACACATTTATTCATAGAGCGAATAATTAATATTTTGTAAAGACTATTTCTTGGCAATTTAACATTTAAATTCAGATGATTTCGTTGACTATAAAGTTATCCAAGATTCGGGTTTGCATACTGATCATTTTCCATTAAGTATTACATTAAATTATAATTTAAAAAGAAGTGAATAAGATTAAAAATAACAATTACTCTTTAAAATTTCTAAACTATAGAATTTGGAAACAAGAAGCTATTATAAAATCTATTTTTTGGATAATTTTATCAATTCTAGTAACTTGATTAAAACGATGTTGAAAATTAGTACTAATTCATCTGTGATCTTATTAGTTATAATGCTGAGATTGCGCTTGGATCTTAAAATCAAAGGAAAAACTATTATAAATTGCCAAGTTACTTAGCTACGTTATTTGTTCAAGCAAAAAAGGATAATATTGCATATTAGAACGCATTAGCTTTGTATGGACGTCATAATTATGAAGTTACCAAACCTTACTAGCTTAAAATTTAATCTTATAAGAGTTATCTTCACAAATTTTGGAAATGAAAAAAATAAAAAGCTAAGCAAAAGCATAAAGATCTTAGCAAAAATGCTTAAATAATGTTTAAACAAGCTAAAAATCTAATAAACCCTAAAATTCGTAATTAGATGAATTTTAACTTTTACTAACAACAGCAATTTATTGAAAATTGGGAAACTAACGTTTTTGATAAACATTCGAAAATAAGTAAGATAGAATTTGACTTCTCAAATATAAAAATAGAGAGAATATTTAGAAATAAATCTTTTATCTTAAATTAGAAATTAAGTCATTTATAAAATATGCCTCTTTTCACGTGATTTGAAATTAAAAAAATTATATCTTAGCTCGCAAATAATAAAGCTACAGGTAATGATGGTCTAAAAGCTGAACTTATTAAATATGGAGGTTAAGATTTGCATCAAATTATTACAAGTTTCATTAATAACATGCTTAGAACATTTAAAATACCTAATGAAATGAAAAAAATAAACATTCTTCCGATTTTCAAAAAGGGAAGCAAAAGTAATTGATGTAATTGACGACCTATCGCTTTATTGAACTGTCTAGTTAAAATTTATGATAAAGAGCTAGCATAACGACTTTATAATTATATTTATGAACGAAACACTTTACATCCAGCCTAATTTGTATTTATTCGTAAACGCTCCACTACTTAGCAAATTTGTACTATTTAGTAATTTATAGACTTGCATCGCAGATGATCTCATAAAAAGTAATTGCTACTTTAATAGATGTAGAAAAAATGTTTGATAGCATATCTAGGAAATTACTTTTTGATCATCTTAGAAGACTTAGGTTACCTTTGAGCCTAATATTGGCGCTAGAATCTTTTTATGATAATGTTGATGCTAAGTTTATAATTGATGGATATCTTACAAGAACAATTAAATATAACAATGGATTACTATAAGGAAGTAGTCATGCACCTGTACATGCAATTTTATACTATGATATTGTTATAAGATATTTAGAAGATAATCAGAAGAAATTAGGATTTCAAATATTATCTAAAACTTTCGTAGTACGAGCCTTCGCTATCGACTTAATCCAATTGTCCACTTCCTAGAAAAATGCCTAAAAATTATTACAAGTTACATCTACAGTTTTTGATTGAGTAAAAACTTACAATTAATGTAGCCAAATGTGAAGTAATAGAATTCTTGAAAAAAAATAAATGAAAAGAAAGCTAACCTTCTATTACTCTAAAGCTCAATGGGATTCCAATTGCTTAAAAAGATGAAGTTACCTATTTAGGATATTAGTTAGGAATAAAATAAAATTACAAATTACATTGTACAGCAGTAGCTACCAAATACAGAATAGCTATTTAAAAAGCTACTGCAATACTTTCTAAATATGGATTAGTATCCCCTCTCAGCTTCAAAACTATTTGTAGAACTTTTATTTTGCCTAAAGTTGAATATGGAAGTGATATTACTCCGTGAGCTACTATTTCTGGAATTAAAGGAATAAAAAACAAGATAACAAAATCATAAAGACTTATTTCAAGATAGGTGTTTAGATCTTAAGAATTCACATTCAATGATTCATGCTTTATTGACCTAAACTGGCTTTCTTTTACATATATGGCAACTCAAAAGTTAATGCACTTTTATTAAAAATTAATATAATACAGCAAAGAAAATCCTAATTCAGACACAGCTTTTTTATTAGAAAAAGACACTAAATTTAATTTACCATACTAGAAACATATAAAGAAATGTATCGATTTGTATAATTTTGACATGTCACATGTTTAGAATAATATGGATTTTTATAAACTCACGGAATTAAAAAAAAAACATAAATTCTTAATGGAATGTCTCTCTAGAAATACACTTATGCCAAAAGCAAAAGGAATTATAGACTAAATAGAAAATAATTTAAGTGTATTTCCTGAAATACTTACACTAAATATAATAAACACTATATTAGAGAGACTATTTCCATCAATAAACTAAGAAATTTTTCTTATAATTTTCAATAAGAACTCAGTAATCGCTACATTAACGTTAGATATAGCATTATTTGTTTATGTGGCTAAGATTTTGATGAAACTGATCTTATTTTTTATTGCTAATAAAATGCAGATATTATTGATAAATTCGAAATTCATAAAGCTCTTAAAGAAAAAGACAAAAAGAAACTAATTCTTTATGACTAAAACTATATAAGCAAACGTCTTTAAAAAAATCAAATTCCTAAAATAGACAAATTAATCAAAAATATTAATTCCAAATTACTAAAAAAGGATCTTGAAATGTTTAAACTACAAGAAGAGTTGTTAGAAGAGTTTCTAGAAGAAAAAAAAGAAAAATTTAATCAAGAAAATAAATAAAAATATATGATAGTGAAAGAGCAAGAAGAAGCTATATTGACATTTACTAACATTTACAAACTTTTATCTTTCAACATATTTTTAATATTTATAGTCTAAGCAATATCTATTGTAACTATGTCTCAATATTCTTAAATATTGAAATTATTCCATTTTAATTAATTTAATTAAAATTAAATGATCATACCATTAAATAAATAATTTATAATATATTAACTTATTATATTGTATATAAAAAGATACCGGAATTCAGAAAGGGATTCTTTCCTGCTCCAAGGAAGTAGGAGTCCTAAACACAATAGAATTACGAGAAGTAGAAAAAGCTGCAGAAAATGATTCACGCTGAATGAAATCGAACTTTGAGGAGAAACCGAGGAATTAAGCGAAGTACAATTCACATCAGGATGTAACGGATTTTAATCTTTCTGGCCAGATGAGCATGGCTTAAAACATAAAAGTTGTATTTAACCTCCAGAAAGAAGAAATTTTAAAAATTCAAAAAGCAATATTGGAAGAAATATAGATAAAAACAAGAAAAACTATAATGCAATAAAGAAGGATAAATATACAGAAGATAAGGCTACCAAGAAACAATAAGAGTGATGTTAATAGGAGCTGGAGGCAGAAGGATTAGGAGCAAAATCAAATGGAGAGAAGAATGGACTTACAAGTTTACTATAAGCGAAAGATGTGCAATCGGCTGACAAACAATAAAAATAAATAATTATTATTCTATTATTTAAAAGATATTTATTAGTGATCTTTTATAAATAAACTTCTACATAAAAAATAACTAAAAAAATATATAATATCTATATCTCAATAATTAAAATAATGGAAGCTCTCGAAGGTGGATATCTCTAGAGACAAGGATGCTATAAAGTTGAGTTCAAAGTAAAAAAACTAATCTAAAAAAACCACATAGGCATGGTATTATTCCGAATAAACCTCAAATTACAATTTAGATATCAGAAATATCAAGAACTCTGATACTGATTCTAGACCAGTGAAAAAAAAAATGGAGAAAAAAAAAAGTTGAGATGCATCTTGAAGATGAAGAAATCAACTTAAAAGAATAAATTAGAAGCATAAAAAGATAAAATTGAAGTTAAAATAATAGAAAAGAAACCTAAAATTTCACTTCATGCTTTCAATTTCTGACGATATTTAAGTATTAGATGCAAAAGAATTTTAAAGTCGAAGCATAGTTTTCCAGTGAAATATTGCTTGATTATGGCTTTTTAGATATATTTGAATTAGGACAATCTATTTGGAAACTTAAATGCTACATTCTAAATTTTTTTCAATTTTGCTAAAACTTTCTCATGTGTCACACGATTTTTTTAAACTTATTATCAAAATCAAAAGAATATATAATTTAAATGAAGCAAAAATTCTTATAGAAAGAAAAAAAACAAAGAATGAAAATCGAATGAATGGATAATACAAAAACTTAAAAAAAATTTCATTAAAATGAAAAATTTTAAAATCTAATACTAAAAAAAACAAGAGATTAAAAAACATTAAAATCTAAATTGTTTAATTAAGACAAAAAAAATAAAAGTTTCATAAAAAAAAGGAAATCATTCAAAATCAAACTCAAGCTTAAATAAAAATACAATTAATTTTCTTAAACATAAATTTAATTCTAACAATTTATAATTTACTTAAACTTAAATTTAATTCTAACAATTTATAATTTACTTAAACTTAAATTTAAATCTAAATATTTTTAATTTACTTAAACTTAAATTTAAATCTAAATATTTATAATTTACTTAAACTTAAATTTAAATATAAATATTTATAATCTACTTAAACTTAAATTTAAATCTAACTATTTTTAATTTACTTAAACTTAAATTTAATTCTAACTATTTTTAATTTACTTAAACTAAAATTTAAATCTAAATATTTATAATTTACTTAAACTTAAATTTAATTCTAACTATTTATAATTTACTTAAACTTAAATTTAATTCTTACTATTTTTAATTTACTTAAACTAAAATTTAATTCTAACTATTTATAATTTACTTAAACTAAAATTTAAATCTAACTATTTTTAATTTACTTAAACTAAAATTTAATTCTAACTATTTTTAATTTACTTAAACTTAAATTTAAATCTAAATATTTTTAATTTACTTAAACTTAAATTTAATTCTAACTATTTATAATTTACTTAAACTAAAATTTAAATCTAACTATTTTTAATTTACTTAAACTTAAAATAAAATCTTTCTATTTCTAATTTACTTAAACTAAAATTTAATTCTTACTATTTATAATTTACTTAAACTTAAATTTAATTCTAACTATTTTTAATTTACTTAAACTTAAAATAAAATCTTTCTATTTTTAATTTACTTAAACTTAAATTTAAATCTAACTATTTATAATTTACTTAAACTTAAATTTAATTCTTTCTATTTATAATTTACTTAAACTTAAATTTAAATCTAAATATTTTTAATTTACTTAAACTTAAATTTAATTCTAACTATTTTTAATTTACTTAAACTTAAATTTAATTCTAACTATTTTTAATTTACTTAAACTTAAATTTAATTCTAACTATTTATAATTTACTTAAACTTAAATTTAATTCTTACTATTTTTAATTTACTTAAACTTAAATTTAATTCTAACTATTTTTAATTTACTTAAACTTAAATTTAATTCTAACTATTTTTAATTTACTTAAACTTAAATTTAATTCTAACTATTTTTAATTTACTTAAACTTAAATTTAATTCTAACTATTTTTAATTTACTTAAACTTAAATTTAATTCTAACTATTTATAATTTACTTAAACTAAAATTTAAATCTAACTATTTTTAATTTACTTAAACTAAAATTTAAATCTAACTATTTTTAATTTACTTAAACTTAAATTTAATTCTAACTATTTATAATTTACTTAAACTTAAATTTAAATCTAACTATTTTTAATTTACTTAAACTTAAATTTAAATCTAACTATTTTTAATTTACTTAAACTTAAATTTAATTCTAACTATTTATAATTTACTTAAACTTAAATTTAAATCTAACTATTTATAATTTACTTAAACTTAAATTTAAATCTAAATATTTTTAATTTACTTAAACTTAAATTAAAATCTAACTATTTTTAATTTACTTAAACTTAAATTTAAATCTAACTATTTTTAATTTACTTAAACTTAAATTTAAATCTTACTATTTTTAATTTACTTAAACTTAAATTTAAATCTAACTATTTATAATTTACTTAAACTTAAATTTAAATCTAACTATTTTTAATTTACTTAAACTTAAATTTAAATCTAACTATTTTTAATTTACTTAAACTTAAATTTAATTCTAACTATTTATAATTTACTTAAACTTAAATTTAAATCTAACTATTTATAATTTACTTAAACTTAAATTTAAATCTAAATATTTTTAATTTACTTAAACTTAAATTAAAATCTAACTATTTTTAATTTACTTAAACTTAAATTTAAATCTAACTATTTATAATTTACTTAAACTTAAATTTAATTCTTACTATTTTTAATTTACTTAAACTAAAATTTAAATCTAAATATTTATAATTTACTTAAACTTAAATTTAAATCTAAATATTTTTAATTTACTTAAACTTAAATTTAATTCTAACTATTTATAATTTACTGAAACTTAAATTTAAATCTAACTATTTTTAATTTACTTAAACTTAAATTTAATTCTAACTATTTATAATTTACTTAAACTTAAATTTAAATCTTACTATTTTTAATTTACTTAAACTTAAATTTAAATCTAACTATTTTTAATTTACTTAAACTTAAATTTAAATCTAACTATTTATAATTTACTTAAACTAAAATTTAAATCTAACTATTTTTAATTTACTTAAACTTAAATTTAATTCTAACTATTTATAATTTACTTCAACTTAAATTTAAATCTAACTATTTTTAATTTACTTAAACTTAAATTTAATTCTTACTATTTTTAATTTACTTAAACTTAAATTTAATTCTAACTATTTATAATTTACTTAAACTTAAATTTAATTCTAAATATTTATAATTTACTTAAACTTAAATTTAAATCTAAATATTTTTAATTTACTTAAACTTAAATTTAATTCTAACTATTTATAATTTACTTAAACTTAAATTTAAATCTAACTATTTATAATTTACTTAAACTAAAATTTAAATCTAACTATTTTTAATTTACTTAAACTTAAATTTAATTCTAACTATTTATAATTTACTTCAACTTAAATTTAAATCTAACTATTTTTAATTTACTTAAACTTAAATTTAATTCTTACTATTTTTAATTTACTTAAACTTAAATTTAATTCTAACTATTTATAATTTACTTAAACTTAAATTTAATTCTAAATATTTATAATTTACTTAAACTTAAATTTAATTCTAACTATTTTTAATTTACTTAAACTTAAATTTAATTCTTACTATTTTTAATTTACTTAAACTTAAATTTAATTCTAACTATTTTTAATTTACTTAAACTTAAATTTAAATCTAACTATTTTTAATTTACTTAAACTTAAATTTAATTCTAACTATTTATAATTTACTTAAACTAAAATTTAAATCTAACTATTTTTAATTTACTTAAACTAAAATTTAAATCTAACTATTTTTAATTTACTTAAACTTAAATTTAATTCTAACTATTTATAATTTACTTAAACTTAAATTTAAATCTTACTATTTTTAATTTACTTAAACTTAAATTTAAATCTAACTATTTTTAATTTACTTAAACTTAAATTTAAATCTAACTATTTATAATTTACTTAAACTTAAATTTAATTCTAACTATTTATAATTTACTTAAACTTAAATTTAAATCTTACTATTTTTAATTTACTTAAACTTAAATTTAAATCTAACTATTTTTAATTTACTTAAACTTAAATTTAAATCTTACTATTTTTAATTTACTTAAACTTAAATTTAAATCTAACTATTTATAATTTACTTAAACTTAAATTTAATTCTTACTATTTTTAATTTACTTAAACTTAAATTTAAATCTAACTATTTATAATTTACTTAAACTTAAATTTAAATCTAAATATTTTTAATTTACTTAAACTTAAATTTAAATCTAAATATTTTTAATTTACTTAAACTTAAATTTAATTCTAACTATTTTTAATTTACTTAAACTTAAATTTAATTCTAACTATTTTTAATTTACTTAAACTTAAATTTAATTCTAACTATTTATAATTTACTTAAACTTAAATTTAATTCTTACTATTTTTAATTTACTTAAACTTAAATTTAATTCTAACTATTTTTAATTTACTTAAACTTAAATTTAATTCTAACTATTTTTAATTTACTTAAACTTAAATTTAAATCTAACTATTTTTAATTTACTTAAACTTAAATTTAATTCTTACTATTTTTAATTTACTTAAACTAAAATTTAAATCTAACTATTTTTAATTTACTTAAACTTAAATTTAAATCTTACTATTTTTAATTTACTAAAACTTAAATTTAATTCTAACTATTTATAATTTACTTAAACTTAAATTTAAATCTAACTATTTTTAATTTACTTAAACTTAAATTTAAATCTAACTATTTATAATTTACTTAAACTTAAATTTAATTCTAACTATTTATAATTTACTTAAACTTAAATTTAAATCTAACTATTTATAATTTACTTAAACTTAAATTTAAATCTAACTATTTTTAATTTACTTAAACTTAAATTTAATTCTTACTATTTTTAATTTACTTAAACTTAAATTTAATTCTAACTATTTTTAATTTACTTAAACTTAAATTTAATTCTTACTATTTTTAATTTACTTAAACTAAAATTTAAATCTAACTATTTATAATTTACTTAAACTTAAATTTAAATCTAACTATTTATAATTTACTTAAACTTAAATTTAAATCTAACTATTTTTAATTTACTTAAACTTAAATTTAAATCTAACTATTTTTAATTTACTTAAACTTAAATTTAATTCTAACTATTTTTAATTTACTTAAACTTAAACTTAAATTTAAAACTCTAACTATTTTTAATTTACTTAAACTTAAATTTAATTCTAACTATTTTTAATTTACTTAAACTTAAATTTAAATCTTACTATTTTTAATTTACTTAAACTTAAATTTAAATCTAACTATTTTTAATTTACTTAAACTTAAATTTAAATCTAACTATTTTTAATTTACTTAAACTTAAATTTAAATCTAACTATTTTTAATTTACTTAAACTTAAATTTAAATCTTACTATTTTTAATTTACTTAAACTTAAATTTAAATCTTACTATTTTTAATTTACTTAAACTTAAATTTAAATCTAACTATTTATAATTTACTTAAACTTAAATTTAATTCTTACTATTTTTAATTTACTTAAACTAAAATTTAATTCTTACTATTTATAATTTACTTAAACTTAAATTTAATTCTAACTATTTTTAATTTACTTAAACTTAAAATAAAATCTTTCTATTTTTAATTTACTTAAACTTAAATTTAAATCTAACTATTTATAATTTACTTAAACTTAAATTTAATTCTAAATATTTATAATTTACTTAAACTTAAAATAAAATCTTTCTATTTATAATTTACTTAAACTTAAATTTAAATCTAAATATTTTTAATTTACTTAAACTTAAATTTAATTCTAACTATTTTTAATTTACTTAAACTTAAATTTAATTCTAACTATTTTTAATTTACTTAAACTTAAATTTAATTCTAACTATTTATAATTTACTTAAACTTAAATTTAATTCTTACTATTTTTAATTTACTTAAACTTAAATTTAATTCTAACTATTTATAATTTACTTAAACTTAAATTTAATTCTAACTATTTTAAATTTACTTAAACTTAAATTTAATTCTAACTATTTATAATTTACTTAAACTTAAATTTAATTCTAACTATTTTTAATTTACTTAAACTTAAATTTAATTCTAACTATTTATAATTTACTTAAACTTAAATTTAATTCTAACTATTTTTAATTTACTTAAACTTAAATTTAAATCTAACTATTTTTAATTTACTTAAACTAAAATTTAATTCTAAATATTTTTAATTTACTTAAACTTAAATTTAAATCTAACTATTTATAATTTACTTAAACTTAAATTTAATTCTTACTATTTTTAATTTACTTAAACTTAAATTAAAATCTAACTATTTTTAATTTACTTAAACTTAAATTTAAATCTAACTATTTATAATTTACTTAAACTTAAATTTAAATCTAAATATTTTTAATTTACTTAAACTTAAATTTAATTCTAACTATTTTTAATTTACTTAAACTTAAATTTAATTCTTACTATTTTTAATTTACTTAAACTTAAATTTAAATCTAACTATTTATAATTTACTTAAACTTAAATTTAAATCTAAATATTTTTAATTTACTTAAACTTAAATTTAATTCTAACTATTTTTAATTTACTTAAACTTAAATTTAATTCTAACTATTTTTAATTTACTTAAACTTAAATTTAATTCTAACTATTTATAATTTACTTAAACTTAAATTTAATTCTAACTATTTTAAATTTACTTAAACTTAAATTTAATTCTAACTATTTATAATTTACTTAAACTTAAATTTAAATCTAACTATTTATAATTTACTTAAACTTAAATTTAAATCTAACTATTTATAATTTACTTAAACTTAAATTTAAATCTAAATATTTTTAATTTACTTAAACTTAAATTAAAATCTAACTATTTTTAATTTACTTAAACTTAAATTTAAATCTAACTATTTTTAATTTACTTAAACTTAAATTTAAATCTTACTATTTTTAATTTACTTAAACTTAAATTTAAATCTAACTATTTATAATTTACTTAAACTTAAATTTAATTCTTACTATTTTTAATTTACTTAAACTTAAATTTAAATCTAACTATTTATAATTTACTTAAACTTAAATTTAAATCTAAATATTTTTAATTTACTTAAACTTAAATTTAATTCTAACTATTTTTAATTTACTTAAACTTAAATTTAATTCTAACTATTTATAATTTACTTAAACTTAAATTTAATTCTAACTATTTTTAATTTACTTAAACCTAAATTTAAATCTAACTATTTTTAATTTACTTAAACTTAAATTTAAATCTTACTATTTTTAATTTACTTAAACTTAAATTTAAATCTAACTATTTATAATTTACTTAAACTTAAATTTAATTCTTACTATTTTTAATTTACTTAAACTTAAATTTAATTCTAACTATTTTTAATTTACTTAAACTTAAATTTAATTCTAACTATTTTTAATTTACTTAAACTTAAATTTAATTCTAACTATTTATAATTTACTTAAACTTAAATTTAATTCTAACTATTTTTAATTTACTTAAACTAAAATTTAATTCTAACTATTTTTAATTTACTTAAACTTAAATTTAATTCTAACTATTTTTAATTTACTTAAACTTAAATTTAAATCTAACTATTTTTAATTTACTTAAACTTAAATTTAATTCTAACTATTTTTAATTTACTTAAACTTAAATTTAAATCTAACTATTTTTAATTTACTTAAACTTAAATTTAATTCTTACTATTTATAATTTACTTAAACCTAAATTTAAATCTAACTATTTTTAATTTACTTAAACTTAAATTTAAATCTAACTATTTATAATTTACTTAAACTTAAATTTAAATCTAACTATTTTTAATTTACTTAAACTTAAATTTAAATCTAACTATTTTTAATTTACTTAAACTTAAATTTAAATCTAACTATTTTTAATTTACTTAAACTTAAATTTAAATCTAACTATTTATAATTTACTTAAACTTAAATTTAAATCTTACTATTTTTAATTTACTTAAACTTAAATTTAAATCTAACTATTTTTAATTTACTTAAACTTAAATTTAAATCTAACTATTTTTAATTTACTTAAACTTAAATTTAAATCTAACTATTTTTAATTTACTTAAACTTAAATTTAAATCTAACTATTTTTAATTTACTTAAACTTAAATTTAAATCTAACTATTTATAATTTACTTAAACTTAAATTTAAATCTAACTATTTTTAATTTACTTAAACTTAAATTTAAATCTAACTATTTTTAATTTACTTAAACTTAAATTTAAATCTAACTATTTTTAATTTACTTAAACTTAAATTTAAATCTAACTATTTTTAATTTACTTAAACTTAAATTTAAATCTAACTATTTTTAATTTACTTAAACTTAAATTTAAATCTTACTATTTTTAATTTACTTAAACTTAAATTTAATTCTTACTATTTATAATTTACTTAAACTTAAATTTAAATCTTACTATTTTTAATTTACTTAAACTTAAATTTAAATCTAACTATTTTTAATTTACTTAAACTTAAATTTAAATCTAACTATTTATAATTTACTTAAACTTAAATTTAATTCTAACTATTTTTAATTTACTTAAACTTAAATTTAAATCTAAATATTTTTAATTTACTTAAACTTAAATTTAATTCTAACTATTTTTAATTTACTTAAACTTAAATTTAAATCTAACTATTTTTAATTTACTTAAACTTAAATTTAAATCTAACTATTTTTAATTTACTTAAACTTAAATTTAAATCTAACTATTTTTAATTTACTTAAACTTAAATTTAAATCTAACTATTTTTAATTTACTTAAACTTAAATTTAAATCTAACTATTTTTAATTTACTTAAACCTAAATTTAAATCTAACTATTTTTAATTTACTTAAACTTAAATTTAAATCTAACTATTTTTAATTTACTTAAACCTAAATTTAAATCTAACTATTTTTAATTTACTTAAACCTAAATTTAAATCTAACTATTTTTAATTTACTTAAACTTAAATTTAAATCTAACTATTTTTAATTTACTTAAACTTAAATTTAAATCTAACTATTTTTAATTTACTTAAACTTAAATTTAAATCTAACTATTTTTAATTTACTTAAACTTAAATTTAAATCTAACTATTTTTAATTTACTTAAACCTAAATTTAAATCTAACTATTTTTAATTTACTTAAACTTAAATTTAAATCTAACTATTTTTAATTTACTTAAACTTAAATTTAATCTAACTATTTTTAATTTACTTAAACTTAAATTTAAATCTAACTATTTTTAATTTACTTAAACTTAAATTTAAATCTAACTATTTTTAATTTACTTAAACTAAAATTTAATTCTAACTATTTTTAATTTACTTAAACTAAAATTTAATTCTAACTATTTTTAATTTACTTAAACTTAAATTTAATTCTAACTATTTTTAATTTACTTAAACTTAAATTTAATTCTAACTATTTTTAATTTACTTAAACTAAAATTTAATTCTAACTATTTTTAATTTACTTAAACTAAAATTTAATTCTAACTATTTTTAATTTACTTAAACTTAAATTTAATTCTAACTATTTTTAATTTACTTAAACTTAAATTTAATTCTAACTATTTTTAATTTACTTAAACTTAAATTTAAATCTAACTATTTTTAATTTACTTAAACTAAATTTAATTCTAACTATTTTTAATTTACTTAAACTAAAATTTAATTCTAACTATTTTTAATTTACTTAAACTTAAATTTAATTCTAACTATTTTTAATTTACTTAAACTTAAATTTAATTCTAACTATTTTTAATTTACTTAAACTTAAATTTAATTCTAACTATTTTTAATTTACTTAAACTTAATTTTAATTCTAACTATTTTTGAATTTACTTAAACTAGCAAAATCTATTCCTATATGTCTTAGCACTTTATTTAAATAATTTAGAATTAATATGAAACAAAAAAAAAATACCAAAAGATAAATAGCAATGATATTAAATTCTAATCCTATAATTTAGAATCAATGCAAAACAAAATTAGTTTCGAAAACGAAATTGCAAATAAGGGGGTATAGAAAAATAGAATAAGAATTCATTTCTTTATTCTAGAGTTTTCGACAAGATTTGCATGCACTTAATTAGTAGTGTTAACTAGAATAGTTATAGAAATGTATTTATTTTTAAATAAATGAAGACTTCATTAGACTAAATAAACTTTTATTCTATATTTTAAGCTGATTATATCATCGTTTTATCTTAAGATAGATAAAATTATTAAGTGTAAGAAAACTTAAAGATTTCCTTATAAAAGGAATCTAAAATAAATCCATTTATTCATAAGATTGAGCGCCAAACAGATAAAAAAACTACTAAATTTAAATGTGGGCAATTAACTAAAATAGATTGTCTTTTCCATACTTCATAAAATTAATTACTTATAACTTTCTAAATATTAGAATGAAAAATCTTATAAACTTAAAATTTAAGTCTAATAAGCTATTAACTAGTTTCCTTTTAATTCCAAGGAAGACTTTAAAATACTTTTGCTAATAGGATAAATTACCTAAGGTTTTTAATTTACTGCTATAAGAAACTAAAGGATTTTTTAATTGGTTGAATCATAATAAATATAAAGCATATATAGATATGATAAAATTATACTTAGCAGCTTTAGATATTAATATGCTTTACATTTAACACTAATAATGATTTTAATACAAAGAGATTAATAAAGAAACTTTGCATCGATAATCAAATAAAGCAAAGATATTATCAAAATAAAATTGTTGGGATATGCTTTCTTTAAACTAGTCATTCTTCTTTTTAAATCTATTTTCTTAGTTTTGCAACCAAATAATATAATCATTATTCAATCGACTAAAAAAGAAAAAGCTTTACTTTAGTTTCTTTAATGTGCATTACAGGAGAAAGGCAAGAATATTGACAGATATTAAATATTTGGGCTTATTTATGAAATATCCTTTTGCTTTAGATTTATAGTTTAACATTTCCTTATATTCTGGTTATAGTTACTTCTAGCAATCATCATTAAAACTGGACTAAAAAATAATTACTACTTATAAGGGAAAGTACACTGATCATAATGGTATATCTAATTTTTCAATTATTATAATTACTTACTTTCTCAATTAAAGCCTGAAATAGTTAGGAGGGATATAAAAGTTCAAAACAGTAAGAGTCATTTAGTTTTATACATCTAGTAAATTTTTAACTTATAAAGGTAAATAAATATTAAAAGTCAATTTCCTTGTAAAGTCTGAGGAAAACGATCTGAAATAGAAAGTTAAACTAAAACATGAGATTAAATATAAAAAAAGCGATTGACTCATGAAGAGAATAATTAGAAGCTAAACTAAAAAGATATATAGAAGTAATGAAGGTCTAGAATAATCAGAAGTGAAGTCTAAGAAAATTACATTAATATCCTTTATATTATCTTTTATAGCTAAAATTAGACAAAAGTTACTTAAAATGTAATAATAATGCTTGATGCATAAATCATTAAAAGTCTACACTAAAAAGGCATGAGATATGTTTAATATTTAATATATATCTTAATTTCATTTAATAAGATTTGGCAATCAATTAGCATAATTAGGTTCAAAAGTCTTCTTAAAATATCATAATACACAAGTTATGAGTAAGCAGGTATTTATTATGTATTATAACTCTCTTGATTATCTATTTAATATCTCTTAGTTATAAAATATATACTCTAGAGCTCCATAAATAGAAATAAAAATGACTCAAAGGCAAATACAAAAGGAGGTTAATAAATCTTTAAAAATCTTTGCGTTATTCTGATAACTGCTCTTCATAAATAGGCGGAGCAGCTTCAGTTTCAGGTTCGGTATTAAAATGCATAAGTTGTTTCTTTGGAAATTATAGAAATAAAGCTATTTACTCAGATAATAGGTGCTAAATAACATTTTAACTATACTTATTTTTTTAAACATTCTGGAAGACTCGGAAAAAAAAGGAGGTGTGCAACTTTTAGTTTAACTAAGCAAAGATTGGAGGTGCAGTTTATATCAGTTAAGAATTAGATGGTAAAAGCTTAGCATACATCTATAACTCAAAATTTAGCTTAAATCATGCAGAAAATGCAGGAGCTGTTTATTTTGAAAACTAGTATATATATTTTGCTAATAATTGGCTTTAATTAAACTGAGCTGTATTCTAAGGAGGAACTGTTTAATTCAAATATGCTGATAAAGGGAAAATTCCTATGTTTGATTCAAATTATTTCATCTATAACAGAGCTTTGATTGGGAAGGGATAAAGTGGAGGTATATCAAACGATAATTTTGAGCCAATACTAATTCCTAACTATAATGAAATAGAAATTTGCTAATTCTTCGTGTATAATTTGCTAAATATGGTCCAGATTTAGCTTCAAGAGCTTTTAAGATGCAATTTACTAACAATCAAAGTATAGGCTTTTATAGCTTAACTATTGACTGTAATTCATTATTCTAGCCGCAAAGATAATTCTAGAATGCTTTTTTAAAACTGAAATAGAGTTAGCGTCAGGTCAGCAAGTGAATCAATAGCTATATATTTTTTGAAGGATAAATTAAGTTAGATAGTACTAAATAATTAAACATCTGAAACGACCATTTAACCTGCAGGAGACCAATAGGTTTCTATTATAAACAGCAAGTATGTAAAAGTTAATGGAATTTTCACTGTTGATTAACTAATAGTCACTTCTGCTCCTGAAACTCATAGTAAACTTAATTTAATTACTAATGCTATTGTTATAAATGATGCTATCTCTGATTTAAGCTCTTCACTACTTATTTGACATCAGACTAAGAAATTGTATATAAGGAGAAGATTAGGAATCGTCAGGAAAACGTAAAATTTGTGAAACAAATAATATTCCTTAGACCTTAATGGAACTGTATGTAAAATGACCTTTTGGGGCTATATGCTATTGAGGAGCAGACATGTTTCCTTTATAAGGATATTGACGAACTAATTATACTTCAGCTAATTTTATAGAATGGTTTAGAAAAGAATCATGTCTTGGTACTTAAATATCAAACATAAGTTACTTATATGATGAGACATAAAGGAAATAAATCAACTGGAAAGGGGAATGTCATGAAGGCTACATAGGAAATTTGTGTAATTCTTGCTTAGTTGGATATGAAAGAAAAGGTAAAAATAAATGCTCAAGATGTCCTGATGAAATTGATAATGAATTAATTCTTGTAATTTTGTGCGCTTTAACTCTATTAATATCCCGATTCTTAATAAAATCAGCTATTTAAAAAGTGAAAAAGTTAGAGAAGTATCATTCAATCTATTTCAAAATTTTTATAAATTATATTTAACTAGCTGTTCTAACTTCTAGCTTTTATTTAAATTGGTCTAAAGAGCTTCTTTAAATATTTAACTTTTAAAAAAATGTGGAAAGCATAACTAGTTCGATTTTTAGTTTTGATTGCTTTATGTAATCAAATAGAAGAGATAAACGAAGATATATGCTACATAAAACTCGTGTTTATGGTTTTTTTACCTTTTATTGTATTAGCAGCTTCATCTTTTTTTTGATTGATCGTTTGTTTTGTTAAAGAACTTTGACTCCCATGAGAAACTAATACATCACCACTATCACAGTTATTTTCTTCACGATTAATTCTCCGAAATAAAAGAGTTTGTTTGGTCTGCTCTCTTGTATCGATATAGATGAAGAGTCATTTGCTTCCTAAGACACGACTATTTAATATTGGACTAAGGAATAAAAAATATGCTTATTTTGTGGAAATACCTGGGATTATTATATGAGGTTCAAAGGTTTCACTTATAGTACTCATCTATTACGAAAGCAAAAATTAAAGCTTCATACTTTTTTCTCTAAACAGCAAATTTGGATTCTTATAAATAGGGTATAGAAAGGAAGCTTGATACTGGGAGTTTGTCATATTTATAGAAAGCTTACGATTTCACTAGTTTCAGCGTTTTTTATATAAATGAAGTACAACTGTAAACATTGTCAGTTATGCTAATCTTAGGAATAAGTTTTAATCTATAGTTAAGATATTAGCTTTTTATAAGCATCTCCTTAAATAACTATGAGAAATGAAGCATTCTAGTATCCACCTTAACTATCTTCTGCGGACTTCTCTCATAAAACGTTTCTTTTAGTGAATCATAGATTCTAAAATACGGCTTTGCTTTAGTGATTTTGTATTCTAACTCTCATTTCTTCTGTATTGATTATCTCAGACGTTTCTAGTAATTTCCCTAATTATAATGATGGCTTCACATAAGTTCTGACGATTTAATGTCCTTGTGTAAACATAAAGGTAAGATTGCTTGACTTTATCTAAGAATAAAATAAAAATTAGTTAAGCAAATAAAAGAGAATACTTATAAAGAACCTAGAGAGGCAAAAAGTAGTAATGTTAAAGGTAATATCAGGATAAAGAAAAACTAACGCTGGTTCTTAAAATAGGAGGCAAAAGAAGGATGGAAATATTTTAATTTCTACTAGAATGGAAGAGCAGGTAAGGTATAAATGATGAGAATGATCAAATAATGGACTTTTATATATAAAACCTAAAATAGGAAGTAGAATATACTATTTTAAAGTAAGAACAAGAAAATTCTGACCTTTAACTATAAAAATCATAAAGAGAGCCTAATTTAAATCAAAGGAAAAATGTTTAGATATTTTAGGATTTTAATTAAGAAGATGAGGGAGTTTAAAAATGTCAAAGCTTGCATTTAACGCATTTAATATACCTGCTTAAAAATAAAATAGGTAAGGAGGCTTTAAAATCCTTTTGTTAGAAATGAGACAAAAAATTTTAAATAAAATATATTAAAACAGTCTAAAGGAGAAAATATAAAGAGAGGAGAAGTTCAGCTTGTAAGAAATTAAATTAATTTTCGTTTTTTGAAAAGCAAACTGTATCAGAAGTAAAAAACTAATAATCTTAAGATAATGCTTTTGATAGTGCAAATCGAAGAAAGAGACTGAATCATCACTATGACAATAAATATTGGCAAGCTAATAATGAGAATAGCTTACTTTGTTAATTCCTTAAAATATAGTCGAAAAGGAAAATGAAGGTCTTAAATTTCCTTCAATAAAAAAATAAAAAAATCAATCTTCAAAGTTCAAAGATTTGCAAAAGAGTTCTTAAGAAAGCTTTTAACATTTAAAAAGTGAATAAAAGGCAAGAAAGTAGAAAAATAAAAATCTCTTAGCGATATTCAAGAAATTTAATTTGACTCATCTGAGGAATTGAAAGATATTACTAAGAGTCAATTGAGCTGAATAGATTTTTGATTATTCACTATATTTAATTCAATAATTTAATTAAAAAATAATTATATAATAAAGCATCTTTTAACTGATTTTAATTTTAGATAATTAAGCTTTAAGGTTATCTACTTGATTATTATTATAGTTCATATTACTTAATTGATATAAGCAAGATAATATTTGAGATTAATATTAGAAAGGTATTATGTTAAGAGAATAATAGAAGCATTTTAATTTTGAAAATTATACATTTCATTAGTATTATATTTCAATAAACGGATGCCTTTCTTTAAACTCTATAAAGATCAATAATTTAAGTTAGATAATCCTTTTTATTAATTATTTATTAGAATATTTTTATTTTTGGCTTATATCTTCAATATCTTCTAATCTTTTTCCGTAAGATTTTAGAATTTCTTTGTTAAAAGCACGAATGCTTCTTTAATAACTTTCAATGCTCAGGTATAAAAATAATCGCTTTAAGGCTTCTATTTTCATTTTACCTTTCTGAAGAAATTTTTATTTTAGAATGAGGAGTTTTAAAGATTATTATTTGGAAAAACTTAAAAGACTTATTTCACTAGTTTAATAAAGCTAAAAGTAATTTGCATTATAAAAGAAGCTCTTATAGCTTAGATTAGATGCAGAAGTTACAATTTGAATATTTTTAAATTAACTAAAAGTTTATAAGATTTCTTTAAATCTCAAATCTCTTCTTTCAGATTATAAATTTAACACTTCCCAATTTAAGTTTCCTTAGCTATTAATACTATTTTACTATGCTCTTATTCTTTATTTGCTATTCTAATTAAGAGTAAATTGACTGGTTATAAAAGATTTGTATAACTCTTTAGAAATTATTAATTTATGCTGCTGTTCTATGTCTTAAATAGATATTTAAACTTAATCTTCATTTAATTTGTTCTATCTTCTAACTGCTAATTTCAATCTTTCTTCTATATACCAGCTTTATATTTATTGTATCTTAGAAATATAGGGTAACTAGATATTAATAACAAGTAGTCTGTTTCTTTTATATCTTTAATAGTTGAGAGACATTAAATTTCTTGTCCATTTGCTCATACTAGCATTTATAGTTTATATTTTGATAATAAGATAAAAATGATTTCTCAATATAAGGTATAATCATAACTAGATCTATAACCTTCTATAGCTTAGACTAACTATATAGTAATAAGTATTTTACTTAATTAAAGAGACTTTAGTTAATTCTAAAATTAATAAATTCTAATTTTTTAATTAATATAATTAAAATTAAATATATAAATGCTACAACGCTTCAACAAACACTTTTATACCATCTAAAAAGGACACAGAAAGTAACAACCCTCATCTCTAACTAACATGTCTTCTTCCTAGAAATAATCTTCTTCCTAGAAATAATCTTCTTCTCAAAACCTTCAAGAATAATAGACTCAACTAGGAACTTCTAGCCAACCTAAAAGATGGGACAAAAGCGCCAAAAGGCTACCCCGATGACACCAACTGAAGAGGAAGGACCTAGAAAGATACTGGAGACGCAAGAAGCAGCAGCCGTGCGAGAGTTTGCGATGCCATAGTTCCAGGAAGAACAGGCATAAATTTTAGTCGCATTCTCTGACTTGAAGGAGGAAGTAAAGAAGCTACGATTAGAGAATAGAGCTCTAAAAATTCAAGTTAATGAGCTCAAGGAATGGAAAGAAAGCCTCTGGGAAGCCTACGATCGAGAGCAAAACACTTTCTTCAGGAAAATGGGATTGCTGAAGCAGAGAACAACTGTGCTTGAAGAGAACAGCAAGCAGCAACAGTAGTAGGAATTCAAAGTTAGGACCATTCAAGATCCAATGGACATAGAAGGAGCTACTAATTTACTGAGGAGTCCAGACAAGAAATGAATTAGGAATAAACCAAGATGTTTTGTATGCAAACAAACTGGACATAAATATAGACAATGTTAGAAATTGAAATTAATTAAATAATAGTACTGGAATAGAAAATAATAAGAAAAATAATAGTACTAATATTAGGATAAGATTAGACGATAATTCTGTAACTAATTTTAGCCGTCAGGAGGTCAAATCTACAAACCGAAGTGGTACATAATCCAAGGCGACTGAAGAAAGAGTTCTGAAGGGAGCTGGTTCCAGCCAGGTTATCAAATTGGTCCTGTGAACACGAGGTTGAAAGTCCTCCAAGTTCACTAAACTCCAATCTAAACTTTTTAATTTAGTAATATATATAATTAAAATAATTATAAAGGAACATTGACATTAAAATAGGTTAAATGTAAGAAGTTTACTCATTTTCTGGGATTTGCAATCCATTTTCAAGTAGTTGATTTTTATCAATGAAAGAACTACTTTACTCTCCAATCTACTCTTTTCTACTGTTATAATTACCGATTAAGTGTCAATTTCTTCTTATATATAATTCTCTAAGGATAGCAGAATATCTTCCTAAAATATTATGATATTTTCTTTTCTAATCAGTATCTCTCTTCTCAATAAGTTCTACCTATTATAGAAAAATTAGGACTGTTAATAAAGGTGTTTTTCGCTTCTGCAAGAAATAGCATTTCTTCGAAAATAAACTAAGATAATTTATTGAGTGTGCAGGAGCATTATCTTTTTCCAGATCAATTTTATCCTCTATTTCCTTCTTTTATGTTTGTCATTTTTTGATTTTCAATTGCATTTTTGCCAATTTTCTTATACTTTTTCATGTCTATCTCCCAGTTCTGTTAGCTTTTATTGCTAAATTTTAGATTGTTTGCTCTTGTTTTGTGATATGCTTTAAATGGGTATAGATCTCACTTTCAGACAGATATTTTGACTTTTTCTACTATTATATTTAGTCACTTCATTAACTTATATGAATAAATAGCTTTTTTCTATTTTTATCTTTTTGCATCAACTTCTTCTTTATTAATTTAAATGTAAGTTTTAATATTTTTACATATTTATTATAGTATAAATTATTAAATACTTGAGCTTTGAAAAGTTAATTATATATATTAAGAAAACAGGTGTTAATAACATCTTAGATAAACTAGGACCTTGGAATGGATTCCTAAAATGTCGCCCTTAAATAAAAAGTTCCATCACTGAAGATAACCTAGAAAATAAGCTAAAAATATTATAAACTCGAGAGACTCAACTTTACCACAAAGTAGTAAATAAGCTATGGCTAGTTGATAAAATGGAGCTGGACCTCCAGAAAAAGTTAAAAAAATAAAGAAAGACAATAAGAGATTTTTGGAAAAACTTGAAATAGTAGATGAGAAAGAATAAAGATTCATGACTTAAGAAAGAGATCTTAAGTCATCTGAAATATTTCACAAGAACAGAACAAGCAATCATAAAACTAGCAATAGAAGTAGAAAGAATTGAGCAAAAATATAGAAAAAATATAATAAATCAACAAAATTGCAGCGTTAAATGGAAATAAAGGAATAGTAAAATAAACTAATGATAATCGAAGGTTAAAAAACTACAGGTTTAAGCCTAAACGAGAAATTAAAAGATATTACTACCGTAACTCTAAAATGCGAATATAGAAAAGAAGCTAGAAATTTTATAGCTTTAAATAAGAGTTCTGAAACTACTAGAAGAAGTTGGAGAACAAAAAGAAAAGAAATCATCAGATAAAACTAAAAAGAGAAATATATAAGACAACAAATTCGGTAAAATATACAAGAAAATAGGTACCAAGCACTATCTAGGCAAAAGATGCTTCAAGGATAAAATACATATCAAGGAGAAGAGTTTGAGAGATTTTCAAACTTTAGAATTTACCATCTAGGGCAATCTAGAGGTTGCAGATAAGAGATTAAAATACCATCAAAAAATCCAAGTTTTAAATTTTTTACTTATATTAATAAGATAAACCAATTTTATATTTGCTTTCATTAAATTTTTCTTTATGATTTTTATATCAAAATTTTAATTTTAAAGTTAAAAATTCAAATAGTAAAGAAAAAAAATTCTATAATTTAAAAATTATTGAAAAATAGAAAGTATAAATACTATTAAAAATATATAAGTAAAGCAAGTAAAAATTAAAGAAAGTATAAGATTAAAAAATTTTGAAATACAAAAAATTTAAACTTAAAAATAAAAAAATAAAAAAATTTCAATATAAAAAATATTAAAAATAAGTTTTAAGTGAAAAACTTTTAATTTAATTAAAAAAAAATTTTACTTTCAATTATAAAAATTTAACAAAATTATTGAAAGAAAACTAAAATAAAATAAAATCTAAATAAAATGAAGATAAAATATTTTAAATCATAAAATATTAACATTTTCTTTCGATCAGATTTTTATTTAATAAGAACATTTTTGAAAAATTAATTGGCCTATTCATAAAAGAATTAAAAATAATTAAAAGTATTAAATAATATTAGAAAAATACGTTTATAATAAAATGAATTTATATATATTTCTTCTCTGGATTTTTCATTAAATTGAAAAATAACAATGGTATATATTTTGTTATTTTTTCAATAAAATACTTAAAACTAAAGTTTTGAGATATGAAAATGCAAAATAAGAATATTAAATTATTTGGAAATTATTCTAAAGTGACTTAATTAGATTTATGCATATATGTAACCATTAATTACAGTAAATAAGATTAATTAACCTTAAGAAAAAAATGGATTATTTGCAAAAACAAAATAGAATGATATGAAAGAAATAGATGACGGGCAGGTGTATTTTGATTATTAAACTTTTCTATTCTCTTAAACTATAGTTATTAAACACTTATTCATTAGCAGCTAATATTTAATATTCTTAGTTTTCCATAAATTAATAGGAACATTATACTTTACTAAGTACTTGTTAAGGAAAATCTAATTGTAAGCATTGATTACTCTTTTATTATGCATTATTATTAAAAGAGACATAAAATATTATAAAGGTAGCATATATCTATGACAGTAAATACTTATATATTAAATATAAGCATTTTAAATAAAATATAGCAAAGCATATAAATGAGACATAGAGAATTAATAACTAAATTAGTTTCTGTCTAAACAATAAAAGAATACTAACTTCTATTTTTAGATTATTGTCTCATAAATAAAAGAAACTTTGATAATCTGCTATTAATATAAAAAACTAAAAGCAATACTTAATATAAACTTTATAACTAATTTAGGAATTAAATATATATATAAATTTAGTATTCTTAGTAAAATATCATTACTACAATATACAGTTACTTAATCATATTATATTATTACTATTACTTATATTTAATTAATTAAAATAGAATATGTTTATTTAAAGCATTATAAGATAAATAAGCAAAATTAGAAAATAAGAAAGTTTAAAATAAAATTATTATAAAAGCTTACTAAATGTAACCCCTAACATTTAGTACTCAAAGAAGAAAAAGTTTTAAGTATGCGACTACATTAAAATAAAATTGAAGAAAGTAACACAAGAACAATAAATTAGGAATCAAATTAAAATAATCTAATTATTTGAAGAATGGATCAAAAGCTAACAAAATTAAAAAAAGATAGAAAGAAAATAGAAATATAGCAATTAAAAATTTATTTTGTAAATACTATAATTTATTAAATTAATTATATCTCTTCTGACTACTTAAAAGTAGATTTAGCAGCTGTTCTTGGATAATAAATCCCAATAAAACTAAATAAATGAAGACTCTATGGATATTAAGAAAGAGTAAAAGTTAGTTTAGATTTATAATTAGAGACTTATATTAAGATGTTGATTCTGTAAAAGGTTAGTAAATGTGGCAAAACAGTGCTGATAAATTAAAAATTTAAATAATAGAAAAAAAGACTAGGGAACAAACTGTGTTAAATATCGCTCATGAGAAAGTTAAATTTAAAGAAGAAAATTTCATTATGAAATAGTATTACATGAATCAAAAAGGAAAGCAAATAAGATACAAATTAAGAAAACGATAAAAAGAGTTACAAGTAGAATATTCTTAAAAAGGGCTAGAAACGAAATGAGCTAAAAAGAAAGAATAAAAAAATCTGTCAACAATTTAGGAATTAACAAGATATATTTCATTAAAAACTGATTAATAAAACTTTTATATTTTTATTAATTAATGAAATTTAACCTCTCATTTTATGCAAAAAGCTGAGAGGATCTGTCTAAATTATTGCTAAAGGCAAAGTTCCTCTGGAGTTGCCTGCTTCTTGAATATATTTTCCCTGTAGAATTATCCATTCGAGTAATATATCTTGGCTAGTCTCTTCCATAATTCTCTTGATTTTTTGCTTTGAACTTTTGAACTCTAAACATTGTCTTATTAGGCGATTCGTCTACATACAGTAATAATATTTTTTGAGCACTCTTTTTTGTCTTGGCTGTTGTTCTTTAGGTTTTTTCCACAGCAAGGACGGAGAGTATTGCGATAGGTTCCACTTCCATCTTATCCAGCTGAATCTAAGGTCGAAGTTGGAGTTGAGGTTGGAAATTAGCTGTCACTCCAGGAAACTCCACTTAGGATCCTTTCATCTTGGCGATCTCTTCCTTGAGGTAATAGATAACAGATTCATTTATTGGAACTCTAATGGTTCTTGCGAGACTTATTCAAGTCTCTCCCGCATTTCTGAATTCTCAAACCTTAGAGCTCCCAATAAGTTACATAGTTTTTCGACGTTGTAAGGGACATCCTATTCTTCAAAATCAACTTAGTAATAATCTTCCTCTTGTGCCTTGAAAGGTCTGATTCTTTAAGGTGATTAGGTTTGGTTAATTTCTATTTCTTCAGGACTTTGTTTTAGGTTAGTCCTGCTTCATAGTCGTGTTTCAAAGGCTTGTGCGGAGGAGTTACTTAATGAGTCCCACCGACTCTTAGCTTCTTTAACTCTTTGGCATCTAGAAAGCCTTTTCTTATTCCAGCCATTTTTAACTGTATATTATTATTAATAAAACTTAACTAAAACTTTGATGATCTTATTAAAGGGGAATTTCTATAAATTATTATTATTATTATTATAATTTATTAAATATTATATTAAGAACTATTTTACAATTAATAGCAACAAGTATGCTTATCAAGAAATAAAAGTTAAATAAATAGCATTTCCAAATCTTAAATAATACTAAATTAAAAAACATAAAAAAATAAAAAAGGAAAATTCTTTAGCAAATAGATCAATTATAATATTTATTCTAGCATTAATTTTAATAAATTTAGAAAAAGGATTAAATAAATTGAAAATGATGAATGATATTAATTAGTATAAATATAGATAAAGTAACTGATTAATTAAAATTTTATTACCTCTGCATACATAAAAAATCCAAATTATTTAAATAATAAAATTTCTTAATTCCTTAAGAACAAAAATCTTCCTTAACTTAGCATCTTAATGATTCTAGATTTTTAATTTTTTTAATTAGTTTAAACTATAACAAATATTGATTAATTTTAGATAAATTTAATAGATAAATATTATATATTTTTAATTAAATGTATATTGCTTGGTGAGCAAAAAATTAGCAATTTAACATATTATTTTAAAAAACTTGTAAAATGTATTAATAATGAGATTTTCTTAATAATAATAATAGATGGAGAAAAGTCAAGAAATATTTTTTCCGGTATTTCAACCTCTTATCGATTAACGTTTTTTCCTGTT
>CAMPDV010003496.1:0-44525 GCA_946699065.1 Loxodes magnus | reverse complement strand
AAAAAGCATTGTTTTTGATATGTTTTGAAGTGAATAATTAAAATTTTAATACCAGAGTGAGTTAACAATGTATGAAAAATAGTTGTGTAATTTTTAAAGTAAAAAAAAGCATTGTTTTTGATATGTTTTGAAGTGAATAATTAAAATTTTAATACCAGAGTGAGTTAACAATGTATGAAAAATAGTTGTGTAATTTTTAAAGTAAAAAAAAGCATTGTTTTTGATATGTTTTGAAGTGAATAATTAAAATTTTAATACCAGAGTGAGTTAACAATGTATGAAAAATAGTTGTGTAATTTTTAAAGTAAAAAAAAGCATTGTTTTTGATATGTTTTGAAGTGAGAATACGAAATTTTAATACCAGAGTGAGTTAACAATGTATGAAAAATAGTTGTGTAATTTTTAAAGTAAAAAAAAGCATTGTTTTTGATATGTTTTGAAGTGAGAATACGAAATTTTAATACCAGAGTGAGTTAACAATGTATGAAAAATAGTTGTGTAATTTTTAAAGTAAAAAAAAGCATTGTTTTTGATATGTTTTGAAGTGAATAATTAAAATTTTAATACCAGAGTGAGTTAACAATGTATGAAAAATAGTTGTGTAATTTTTAAAGTAAAAAAAAGCATTGTTTTTGATATGTTTTGAAGTGAATAATTAAAATTTTAATACCAGAGTGAGTTAACAATGTATGAAAAATAGTTGTGTAATTTTTAAAGTAAAAAAAAGCATTGTTTTTGATATGTTTTGAAGTGAGAATACGAAATTTTAATACCAGAGTGAGTTAACAATGTATGAAAAATAGTTGTGTAATTTTTAAAGTAAAAAAAAGCATTGTTTTATAAGTGTTTTGAAGTGAATAATTAAAATTTTAATACCAGAGTGAGTTAACAATGTATGAAAAATAGTTGTGTAATTTTGAAAGTAAAAAAAAGCATTGTTTTTGATATGTTTTGAAGTGAGAATACGAAATTTTAATACCAGAGTGAGTTAACAATGTATGAAAAATAGTTGTGTAATTTTTAAAGTAAAAAAAAGCATTGTTTTTGATATGTTTTGAAGTGAGAATACGAAATTTTAATACCAGAGTGAGTTAACAATGTATGAAAAATAGTTGTGTAATTTTTAAAGTAAAAAAAAGCATTGTTTTATAAGTGTTTTGAAGTGAGAATACGAAATTTTAATACCAGAGTGAGTTAACAATGTATGAAAAATAGTTGTGTAATTTTTAAAGTAAAAAAAAGCATTGTTTTTGATATGTTTTGAAGTGAGAATACGAAATTTTAATACCAGAGTGAGTTAACAATGTATGAAAAATAGTTGTGTAATTTTTAAAGTAAAAAAAAGCATTGTTTTTGATATGTTTTGAAGTGAGAATACGAAATTTTAATACCAGAGTGAGTTAACAATGTATGAAAAATAGTTGTGTAATTTTTAAAGTAAAAAAAAGCATTGTTTTTGATATGTTTTGAAGTGAGAATACGAAATTTTAATACCAGAGTGAGTTAACAATGTATGAAAAATAGTTGTGTAATTTTTAAAGTAAAAAAAAGCATTGTTTTTGATATGTTTTGAAGTGAATAATTAAAATTTTAATACCAGAGTGAGTTAACAATGTATGAAAAATAGTTGTGTAATTTTTAAAGTAAAAAAAAGCATTGTTTTTGATATGTTTTGAAGTGAGAATACGAAATTTTAATACCAGAGTGAGTTAACAATGTATGAAAAATAGTTGTGTAATTTTTAAAGTAAAAAAAAGCATTGTTTTATCATTGTTTTGAAGTGAGAATACGAAATTTTAATACCAGAGTGAGTTAACAATGTATGAAAAATAGTTGTGTAATTTTTAAAGTAAAAAAAAGCATTGTTTTTGATATGTTTTGAAGTGAGAATACGAAATTTTAATACCAGAGTGAGTTAACAATGTATGAAAAATAGTTGTGTAATTTTTAAAGTAAAAAAAAGCATTGTTTTATCATTGTTTTGAAGTGAGAATACGAAATTTTAATACCAGAGTGAGTTAACAATGTATGAAAAATAGTTGTGTAATTTTTAAAGTAAAAAAAAGCATTGTTTTATCATTGTTTTGAAGTGAGAATACGAAATTTTAATACCAGAGTGAGTTAACAATGTATGAAAAATAGTTGTGTAATTTTTAAAGTAAAAAAAAAGCATTGTTTTTGATATGTTTTGAAGTGAGAATACGAAATTTTAATACCAGAGTGAGTTAACAATGTATGAAAAATAGTTGTGTAATTTTTAAAGTAAAAAAAAGCATTGTTTTATAAGTGTTTTGAAGTGAATAATTAAAATTTTAATACCAGAGTGAGTTAACAATGTATGAAAAATAGTTGTGTAATTTTTAAAGTAAAAAAAAGCATTGTTTTTGATATGTTTTGAAGTGAGAATACGAAATTTTAATACCAGAGTGAGTTAACAATGTATGAAAAATAGTTGTGTAATTTTTAAAGTAAAAAAAAGCATTGTTTTATAAGTGTTTTGAAGTGAATAATTAAAATTTTAATACCAGAGTGAGTTAACAATGTATGAAAAATAGTTGTGTAATTTTTAAAGTAAAAAAAAGCATTGTTTTTGATATGTTTTGAAGTGAATAATTAAAATTTTAATACCAGAGTGAGTTAACAATGTATGAAAAATAGTTGTGTAATTTTTAAAGTAAAAAAAAGCATTGTTTTTGATATGTTTTGAAGTGAATAATTAAAATTTTAATACCAGAGTGAGTTAACAATGTATAAAAATAGTTGTGTAATTTTTAAAGTAAAAAAAAACATTGTTTTTGATATGTTTTGAAGTGAGAATACGAAATTTTAATACCAGAGTGAGTTAACAATGTATGAAAAATAGTTGTGTAATTTTTAAAGTAAAGAAAGCATTGTTTTATAAGTGTTTTGAAGTGAATAATTAAAATTTTAATACCAGAGTGAGTTAACAATGTATAAAAATAGTTGTGTAATTTTTAAAGTAAAAAAAAGCATTGTTTTATCATTGTTTTGAAGTGAGAATACGAAATTTTAATACCAGAGTGAGTTAACAATGTATGAAAAATAGTTGTGTAATTTTTAAAGTAAAAAAAAGCATTGTTTTATCATTGTTTTGAAGTGAGAATACGAAATTTTAATACCAGAGTGAGTTAACAATGTATGAAAAATAGTTGTGTAATTTTTAAAGTAAAAAAAAGCATTGTTTTATCATTGTTTTGAAGTGAGAATACGAAATTTTAATACCAGAGTGAGTTAACAATGTATGAAAAATAGTTGTGTAATTTTTAAAGTAAAAAAAAGCATTGTTTTTGATATGTTTTGAAGTGAGAATACGAAATTTTAATACCAGAGTGAGTTAACAATGTATGAAAAATAGTTGTGTAATTTTTAAAGTAAAAAAAAGCATTGTTTTTGATATGTTTTGAAGTGAGAATACGAAATTTTAATACCAGAGTGAGTTAACAATGTATGAAAAATAGTTGTGTAATTTTTAAAGTAAAAAAAAGCATTGTTTTTGATATGTTTTGAAGTGAGAATACGAAATTTTAATACCAGAGTGAGTTAAAAATGTATGAAAAATAGTTGTGTAATTTTTAAAGTAAAAAAAAGCATTGTTTTTGATATGTTTTGAAGTGAGAATACGAAATTTTAATACCAGAGTGAGTTAACAATGTATGAAAAATAGTTGTGTAATTTTTAAAGTAAAAAAAAGCATTGTTTTTGATATGTTTTGAAGTGAATAATTAAAATTTTAATACCAGAGTGAGTTAACAATGTATGAAAAATAGTTGTGTAATTTTTAAAGTAAAAAAAAGCATTGTTTTTGATATGTTTTGAAGTGAGAATACGAAATTTTAATACCAGAGTGAGTTAACAATGTATGAAAAATAGTTGTGTAATTTTTAAAGTAAAAAAAAGCATTGTTTTATAAGTGTTTTGAAGTGAATAATTAAAATTTTAATACCAGAGTGAGTTAACAATGTATGAAAAATAGTTGTGTAATTTTTAAAGTAAAAAAAAGCATTGTTTTATCATTGTTTTGAAGTGAGAATACGAAATTTTAATACCAGAGTGAGTTAACAATGTATGAAAAATAGTTGTGTAATTTTTAAAGTAAAAAAAAGCATTGTTTTATAAGTGTTTTGAAGTGAATAATTAAAATTTTAATACCAGAGTGAGTTAACAATGTATGAAAAATAGTTGTGTAATTTTTAAAGTAAAAAAAAGCATTGTTTTTGATATGTTTTGAAGTGAGAATACGAAATTTTAATACCAGAGTGAGTTAACAATGTATGAAAAATAGTTGTGTAATTTTTAAAGTAAAAAAAAGCATTGTTTTATAAGTGTTTTGAAGTGAGAATACGAAATTTTAATACCAGAGTGAGTTAACAATGTATGAAAAATAGTTGTGTAATTTTTAAAGTAAAAAAAAGCATTGTTTTTGATATGTTTTGAAGTGAGAATACGAAATTTTAATACCAGAGTGAGTTAACAATGTATGAAAAATAGTTGTGTAATTTTTAAAGTAAAAAAAAGCATTGTTTTTGATATGTTTTTGAAGTGAGAATACGAAATTTTAATACCAGAGTGAGTTAACAATGTATGAAAAATAGTTGTGTAATTTTTAAAGTAAAAAAAAGCATTGTTTTTGATATGTTTTGAAGTGAGAATACGAAATTTTAATACCAGAGTGAGTTAACAATGTATGAAAAATAGTTGTGTAATTTTTAAAGTAAAAAAAAGCATTGTTTTTGATATGTTTTGAAGTGAGAATACGAAATTTTAATACCAGAGTGAGTTAACAATGTATGAAAAATAGTTGTGTAATTTTTAAAGTAAAAAAAAGCATTGTTTTTGATATGTTTTGAAGTGAGAATACGAAATTTTAATACCAGAGTGAGTTAACAATGTATGAAAAATAGTTGTGTAATTTTTAAAGTAAAAAAAAGCATTGTTTTATCATTGTTTTGAAGTGAGAATACGAAATTTTAATACCAGAGTGAGTTAACAATGTATGAAAAATAGTTGTGTAATTTTTAAAGTAAAAAAAAGCATTGTTTTTGATATGTTTTGAAGTGAATAATTAAAATTTTAATACCAGAGTGAGTTAACAATGTATAAAAATAGTTGTGTAATTTTTAAAGTAAAAAAAAGCATTGTTTTTGATATGTTTTGAAGTGAGAATACGAAATTTTAATACCAGAGTGAGTTAACAATGTATGAAAAATAGTTGTGTAATTTTTAAAGTAAAGAAAGCATTGTTTTATAAGTGTTTTGAAGTGAATAATTAAAATTTTAATACCAGAGTGAGTTAACAATGTATAAAAATAGTTGTGTAATTTTTAAAGTAAAAAAAAGCATTGTTTTTGATATGTTTTGAAGTGAGAATACGAAATTTTAATACCAGAGTGAGTTAACAATGTATGAAAAATAGTTGTGTAATTTTTAAAGTAAAAAAAAGCATTGTTTTATCATTGTTTTGAAGTGAGAATACGAAATTTTAATACCAGAGTGAGTTAACAATGTATGAAAAATAGTTGTGTAATTTTTAAAGTAAAAAAAAGCATTGTTTTATCATTGTTTTGAAGTGAGAATACGAAATTTTAATACCAGAGTGAGTTAACAATGTATAAAAATAGTTGTGTAATTTTTAAAGTAAAAAAAAAGCATTGTTTTTGATATGTTTTGAAGTGAGAATACGAAATTTTAATACCAGAGTGAGTTAACAATGTATGAAAAATAGTTGTGTAATTTTTAAAGTAAAAAAAAGCATTGTTTTTGATATGTTTTGAAGTGAGAATACGAAATTTTAATACCAGAGTGAGTTAACAATGTATGAAAAATAGTTGTGTAATTTTTAAAGTAAAAAAAAACATTGTTTTTGATATGTTTTGAAGTGAGAATACGAAATTTTAATACCAGAGTGAGTTAAAAATGTATGAAAAATAGTTGTGTAATTTTTAAAGTAAAAAAAAGCATTGTTTTATAAGTGTTTTGAAGTGAATAATTAAAATTTTAATACCAGAGTGAGTTAACAATGTATGAAAAATAGTTGTGTAATTTTGAAAGTAAAAAAAAGCATTGTTTTTGATATGTTTTGAAGTGAGAATACGAAATTTTAATACCAGAGTGAGTTAACAATGTATGAAAAATAGTTGTGTAATTTTTAAAGTAAAAAAAAGCATTGTTTTTGATATGTTTTGAAGTGAGAATACGAAATTTTAATACCAGAGTGAGTTAACAATGTATGAAAAATAGTTGTGTAATTTTTAAAGTAAAAAAAAGCATTGTTTTATAAGTGTTTTGAAGTGAGAATACGAAATTTTAATACCAGAGTGAGTTAACAATGTATGAAAAATAGTTGTGTAATTTTTAAAGTAAAAAAAAGCATTGTTTTTGATATGTTTTGAAGTGAATAATTAAAATTTTAATACCAGAGTGAGTTAACAATGTATGAAAAATAGTTGTGTAATTTTTAAAGTAAAAAAAAGCATTGTTTTTGATATGTTTTGAAGTGAGAATACGAAATTTTAATACCAGAGTGAGTTAACAATGTATGAAAAATAGTTGTGTAATTTTTAAAGTAAAAAAAAGCATTGTTTTTGATATGTTTTGAAGTGAGAATACGAAATTTTAATACCAGAGTGAGTTAACAATGTATGAAAAATAGTTGTGTAATTTTTAAAGTAAAAAAAAGCATTGTTTTTGATATGTTTTGAAGTGAGAATACGAAATTTTAATACCAGAGTGAGTTAACAATGTATGAAAAATAGTTGTGTAATTTTTAAAGTAAAAAAAAGCATTGTTTTATAAGTGTTTTGAAGTGAATAATTAAAATTTTAATACCAGAGTGAGTTAACTATGTATAAAAATAGTTGTGTAATTTTTAAAGTAAAAAAAAGCATTGTTTTATCATTGTTTTGAAGTGAGAATACGAAATTTTAATACCAGAGTGAGTTAACAATGTATGAAAAATAGTTGTGTAATTTTTAAAGTAAAAAAAAGCATTGTTTTATCATTGTTTTGAAGTGAGAATACGAAATTTTAATACCAGAGTGAGTTAACAATGTATGAAAAATAGTTGTGTAATTTTTAAAGTAAAAAAAAGCATTGTTTTATCATTGTTTTGAAGTGAGAATACGAAATTTTAATACCAGAGTGAGTTAACAATGTATGAAAAATAGTTGTGTAATTTTTAAAGTAAAAAAAAGCATTGTTTTTGATATGTTTTGAAGTGAGAATACGAAATTTTAATACCAGAGTGAGTTAACAATGTATGAAAAATAGTTGTGTAATTTTTAAAGTAAAAAAAAGCATTGTTTTTGATATGTTTTGAAGTGAGAATACGAAATTTTAATACCAGAGTGAGTTAACAATGTATGAAAAATAGTTGTGTAATTTTTAAAGTAAAAAAAAGCATTGTTTTTGATATGTTTTGAAGTGAGAATACGAAATTTTAATACCAGAGTGAGTTAACAATGTATGAAAAATAGTTGTGTAATTTTTAAAGTAAAAAAAGCATTGTTTTATAAGTGTTTTGAAGTGAGAATACGAAATTTTAATACCAGAGTGAGTTAACAATGTATGAAAAATAGTTGTGTAATTTTTAAAGTAAAAAAAAGCATTGTTTTATAAGTGTTTTGAAGTGAGAATACGAAATTTTAATACCAGAGTGAGTTAACAATGTATGAAAAATAGTTGTGTAATTTTTAAAGTAAAAAAAAGCATTGTTTTTGATATGTTTTGAAGTGAGAATACGAAATTTTAATACCAGAGTGAGTTAACAATGTATGAAAAATAGTTGTGTAATTTTTAAAGTAAAAAAAAAGCATTGTTTTATAAGTGTTTTGAAGTGAATAATTAAAATTTTAATACCAGAGTGAGTTAACAATGTATGAAAAATAGTTGTGTAATTTTTAAAGTAAAAAAAAGCATTGTTTTTGATATGTTTTGAAGTGAATAATTAAAATTTTAATACCAGAGTGAGTTAACAATGTATGAAAAATAGTTGTGTAATTTTTAAAGTAAAAAAAAGCATTGTTTTTGATATGTTTTGAAGTGAGAATACGAAATTTTAATACCAGAGTGAGTTAACAATGTATGAAAAATAGTTGTGTAATTTTTAAAGTAAAAAAAAGCATTGTTTTTGATATGTTTTGAAGTGAGAATACGAAATTTTAATACCAGAGTGAGTTAACAATGTATGAAAAATAGTTGTGTAATTTTTAAAGTAAAAAAAAGCATTGTTTTTGATATGTTTTGAAGTGAGAATACGAAATTTTAATACCAGAGTGAGTTAACAATGTATGAAAAATAGTTGTGTAATTTTTAAAGTAAAAAAAAGCATTGTTTTATAAGTGTTTTGAAGTGAATAATTAAAATTTTAATACCAGAGTGAGTTAACAATGTATGAAAAATAGTTGTGTAATTTTTAAAGTAAAAAAAAGCATTGTTTTTGATATGTTTTGAAGTGAGAATACGAAATTTTAATACCAGAGTGAGTTAACAATGTATGAAAAATAGTTGTGTAATTTTTAAAGTAAAAAAAAGCATTGTTTTTGATATGTTTTGAAGTGAGAATACGAAATTTTAATACCAGAGTGAGTTAACAATGTATGAAAAATAGTTGTGTAATTTTTAAAGTAAAAAAAGCATTGTTTTATAAGTGTTTTGAAGTGAGAATACGAAATTTTAATACCAGAGTGAGTTAACAATGTATGAAAAATAGTTGTGTAATTTTTAAAGTAAAAAAAAGCATTGTTTTATAAGTGTTTTGAAGTGAGAATACGAAATTTTAATACCAGAGTGAGTTAACAATGTATGAAAAATAGTTGTGTAATTTTTAAAGTAAAAAAAAGCATTGTTTTTGATATGTTTTGAAGTGAGAATACGAAATTTTAATACCAGAGTGAGTTAACAATGTATGAAAAATAGTTGTGTAATTTTTAAAGTAAAAAAAAGCATTGTTTTATAAGTGTTTTGAAGTGAATAATTAAAATTTTAATACCAGAGTGAGTTAACAATGTATGAAAAATAGTTGTGTAATTTTTAAAGTAAAAAAAAGCATTGTTTTTGATATGTTTTGAAGTGAATAATTAAAATTTTAATACCAGAGTGAGTTAACAATGTATGAAAAATAGTTGTGTAATTTTTAAAGTAAAAAAAAGCATTGTTTTTGATATGTTTTGAAGTGAGAATACGAAATTTTAATACCAGAGTGAGTTAACAATGTATGAAAAATAGTTGTGTAATTTTTAAAGTAAAAAAAAGCATTGTTTTATAAGTGTTTTGAAGTGAGAATACGAAAATTTTAATACCAGAGTGAGTTAACAATGTATGAAAAATAGTTGTGTAATTTTTAAAGTAAAAAAAAGCATTGTTTTTGATATGTTTGAAGTGAGAATACGAAATTTAATACCAGAGTGAGTTAACAATGTATGGAAAAATAGTTGTGTAATTTTTAAAGTAAAAAAAAGCATTGTTTTACTAAGTGTTTTGAAGTGAATAATTAAATTTTAATACCAGAGTGAGTTAACAATGTATGAAAAATAGTTGTGTATTTTTAAAGTACAAAAAAGCATTGTTTTTGATATGTTTTGAAGTGAGAATACGAAATTTTAATACCAGAGTGAGTTAACAATGTATGAAAAATAGTTGTGTAATTTTAAAGTAAAAAAAAGCATTGTTTTATCATTGTTTTGAAGTGAGAATACGAAATTTTAATACCAGAGTGAGTTAACAATGTATGAAAAATAGTTGTGTAATTTTTAAAGTAAAAAAAAGCATTGTTTTTGATATGTTTTGAAGTGAGAATACGAAATTTTAATACCAGAGTGAGTTAACAATGTATGAAAAATAGTTGTGTAATTTTTAAAGTAAAAAAAAGCATTGTTTTTTGATATGTTTTGAAGTGAGAATACGAAATTTTAATACCAGAGTGAGTTAACAATGTATGAAAAATAGTTGTGTAATTTTAAGTAAAAAAAAGCATTGTTTTATAAGTGTTTTGAAGTGAATAATTAAAATTTTAATACCAGAGTGAGTTAACTATGTATAAAAATAGTTGTGTAATTTTTAAAGTAAAAAAAAGCATTGTTTATATCATTGTTTTGAAGTGAGAATACGAAATTTTAATACCAGAGTGAGTTAACAATGTATGAAAAATAGTTGTGTAATTTTTAAAGTAAAAAAAAGCATTGTTTTATCATTGTTTTGAAGTGAGAATACGAAATTTTAATACCAGAGTGAGTTACCAATGTATGAAAAATAGTTGTGTAATTTTTAAAGTAAAAAAAAGCATTGTTTTATCATTGTTTTGAAGTGAGAATACGAAATTTTAATACCAGAGTGAGTTAACAATGTATGAAAATAGTTGTGTAATTTTTAAAGTAAAAAAAAGCATTGTTTTTGATATGTTTTGAAGTGAGAATACGAAATTTTAATACCAGAGTGAGTTAACAATGTATGAAAAATAGTTGTGTAAATTACACAACTATTTTTCATACATTGTTAACTCACTCTGGTATTAAAATTTCGTATTCTCACTTCAAAACATATCAAAAACAATGCTTTTTTTTACTTTAAAAATTACACAACTATTTTTCATACATTGTTAACTCACTCTGGTATTAAAATTTCGTATTCTCACTTCAAAACAATGATAAAACAATGCTTTTTTTTACTTTAAAAATTACACAACTATTTTTCATACATTGTTAACTCACTCTGGTATTAAAATTTCGTATTCTCACTTCAAAACAATGATAAAACAATGCTTTTTTTTACTTTAAAAATTACACAACTATTTTTCATACATTGTTAACTCACTCTGGTATTAAAATTTCGTATTCTCACTTCAAAACAATGATAAAACAATGCTTTTTTTTACTTTAAAAATTACACAACTATTTTTATACATAGTTAACTCACTCTGGTATTAAAATTTTAATTATTCACTTCAAAACACTTATAAAACAATGCTTTTTTTTACTTTAAAAATTACACAACTATTTTTCATACATTGTTAACTCACTCTGGTATTAAAATTTCGTATTCTCACTTCAAAACATATCAAAAACAATGCTTTTTTTTACTTTACACAACTATTTTTCATACAAACTCACTACACTCAACAATTGCTTTTTTTTTACATACACAACTATTTTTCATACATTGTTAACTCACTCTGGTATTAAAATTTCGTATTCTCACTTCAAAACATATCAAAAACAATGCTTTTTTTTACTTTAAAAATTACACAACTATTTTTCATACATTGTTAACTCACTCTGGTATTAAAATTTCGTATTCTCACTTCAAAACATATCAAAAACAATGCTTTTTTTTACTTTAAAAATTACACAACTATTTTTCATACATTGTTAACTCACTCTGGTATTAAAATTTTAATTATTCACTTCAAAACATATCAAAACAATGCTTTTTTTTACTTTAAAAATTACACAACTATTTTTCATACATTGTTAACTCACTCTGGTATTAAAATTTCGTATTCTCACTTCAAAACATATCAAAAACAATGCTTTTTTTTACTTTAAAAATTACACAACTATTTTTCATACATTGTTAACTCACTCTGGTATTAAAATTTCGTATTCTCACTTCAAAACATATCAAAAACAATGCTTTTTTTTACTTTAAAAATTACACAACTATTTTTCATACATTGTTAACTCACTCTGGTATTAAAATTTCGTATTCTCACTTCAAAACATATCAAAAACAATGCTTTTTTTTACTTTAAAAATTACACAACTATTTTTCATACATTGTTAACTCACTCTGGTATTAAAATTTTAATTATTCACTTCAAAACATATCAAAAACAATGCTTTTTTTTACTTTAAAAATTACACAACTATTTTTCATACATTGTTAACTCACTCTGGTATTAAAATTTCGTAATTATTCACTTCAAAACACTATCAAAAACAATGCTTTTTTTTACTTTAAAAATTACACAACTATTTTTCATACATTGTTAACTCACTCTGGTATTAAAATTTCGTATTCTCACTTCAAAACATATCAAAAACAATGCTTTTTTTTACTTTAAAAATTACACAACTATTTTTCATACATTGTTAACTCACTCTGGTATTAAAATTTCGTATTCTCACTTCAAAACATATCAAAAACAATGCTTTTTTTTACTTTAAAAATTACACAACTATTTTTCATACATTGTTAACTCACTCTGGTATTAAAATTTCGTATTCTCACTTCAAAACAATGATAAAACAATGCTTTTTTTTACTTTAAAAATTACACAACTATTTTTCATACATTGTTAACTCACTCTGGTATTAAAATTTCGTATTCTCACTTCAAAACAATGATAAAACAATGCTTTTTTTTACTTTAAAAATTACACAACTATTTTTCATACATTGTTAACTCACTCTGGTATTAAAATTTCGTATTCTCACTTCAAAACATATCAAAAACAATGCTTTTTTTTACTTTAAAAATTACACAACTATTTTTATACATTGTTAACTCACTCTGGTATTAAAATTTTAATTATTCACTTCAAAACACTTATAAAACAATGCTTTCTTTACTTTAAAAATTACACAACTATTTTTCATACATTGTTAACTCACTCTGGTATTAAAATTTCGTATTCTCACTTCAAAACATATCAAAAACAATGCTTTTTTTTACTTTAAAAATTACACAACTATTTTTATACATTGTTAACTCACTCTGGTATTAAAATTTTATTCTCACTTCAAAACATATCAAAAACAATGCTTTTTTTTACTTTAAAAATTACACAACTATTTTTCATACATTGTTAACTCACTCTGGTATTAAAATTTCGTATTCTCACTTCAAAACAATGATAAAACAATGCTTTTTTTACTTTAAAAATTACACAACTATTTTTCATACATTGTTAACTCACTCTGGTATTAAAATTTCGTACACTTCAAAACATATCAAAAACAATGCTTTTTTTTACTTTAAAAATTACACAACTATTTTTCATACATTGTTAACTCACTCTGGTATTAAAATTTTAATTATTCACTTCAAAACACTTATCAAAAACAATGCTTTTTTTTACTTTAAAAATTACACAACTATTTTTCATACATTGTTAACTCACTCTGGTATTAAAATTTCGTATTCTCACTTCAAAACATATCAAAAACAATGCTTTTTTTTACTTTAAAAATTACACAACTATTTTTCATACATTGTTAACTCACTCTGGTATTAAAATTTCGTATTCTCACTTCAAAACATATCAAAAACAATGCTTTTTTTTACTTTAAAAATTACACAACTATTTTTCATACATTGTTAACTCACTCTGGTATTAAAATTTCGTAATTCTTCACTTCAAAACATATCAAAAACAATGCTTTTTTTTACTTTAAAAATTACACAACTATTTTTCATACATTGTTAACTCACTCTGGTATTAAAATTTCGTATTCTCACTTCAAAACATATCAAAAACAATGCTTTTTTTTACTTTAAAAATTACACAACTATTTTTCATACATTGTTAACTCACTCTGGTATTAAAATTTCGTATTCTCACTTCAAAACATATCAAAAACAATGCTTTTTTTTACTTTAAAAATTACACAACTATTTTTCATACATTGTTAACTCACTCTGGTATTAAAATTTTAATTATTCACTTCAAAACACTTATAAAACAATGCTTTTTTTTACTTTAAAAATTACACAACTATTTTTCATACATTGTTAACTCACTCTGGTATTAAAATTTCGTATTCTCACTTCAAAACATATCAAAAACAATGCTTTTTTTTACTTTAAAAATTACACAACTATTTTTCATACATTGTTAACTCACTCTGGTATTAAAATTTCGTATTCTCACTTCAAAACAATGATAAAACAATGCTTTTTTTTACTTTAAAAATTACACAACTATTTTTCATACATTGTTAACTCACTCTGGTATTAAAATTTCGTATTCTCACTTCAAAACAATGATAAAACAATGCTTTTTTTTACTTTAAAAATTACACAACTATTTTTCATACATTGTTAACTCACTCTGGTATTAAAATTTCGTATTCTCACTTCAAAACACTATAAAACAATGCTTTTTTTTACTTTAAAAATTACACAACTATTTTTCATACATTGTTAACTCACTCTGGTATTAAAATTTCGTATTCTCACTTCAAAACATATCAAAAACAATGCTTTTTTTTACTTTAAAAATTACACAACTATTTTTCATACATTGTTAACTCACTCTGGTATTAAAATTTCGTATTCTCACTTCAAAACATATCAAAAACAATGCTTTTTTTTACTTTAAAAATTACACAACTATTTTTCATACATTGTTAACTCACTCTGGTATTAAAATTTTAATTATTCACTTCAAAACACTTATAAAACAATGCTTTTTTTTACTTTAAAAATTACACAACTATTTTTCATACATTGTTAACTCACTCTGGTATTAAAATTTCGTATTCTCACTTCAAAACATATCAAAAACAATGCTTTTTTTTACTTTAAAAATTACACAACTATTTTTCATACATTGTTAACTCACTCTGGTATTAAAATTTCGTATTCTCACTTCAAAACATATCAAAAACAATGCTTTTTTTTACTTTAAAAATTACACAACTATTTTTCATACATTGTTAACTCACTCTGGTATTAAAATTTCGTATTCTCACTTCAAAACATATCAAAAACAATGCTTTTTTTTACTTTAAAAATTACACAACTATTTTTCATACATTGTTAACTCACTCTGGTATTAAAATTTCGTATTCTCACTTCAAAACATATCAAAAACAATGCTTTTTTTTACTTTAAAAATTACACAACTATTTTTCATACATTGTTAACTCACTCTGGTATTAAAATTTCGTATTCTCACTTCAAAACATATCAAAAACAATGCTTTTTTTTACTTTAAAAATTACACAACTATTTTTCATACATTGTTAACTCACTCTGGTATTAAAATTTCGTATTCTCACTTCAAAACAATGATAAAACAATGCTTTTTTTTACTTTAAAAATTACACAACTATTTTTCATACATTGTTAACTCACTCTGGTATTAAAATTTCGTATTCTCACTTCAAAACATATCAAAAACAATGCTTTTTTTTACTTTAAAAATTACACAACTATTTTTCATACATTGTTAACTCACTCTGGTATTAAAATTTCGTATTCTCACTTCAAAACATATCAAAAACAATGCTTTTTTTTACTTTAAAAATTACACAACTATTTTTCATACATTGTTAACTCACTCTGGTATTAAAATTTCGTATTCTCACTTCAAAACAATGATAAAACAATGCTTTTTTTTACTTTAAAAATTACACAACTATTTTTCATACATTGTTAACTCACTCTGGTATTAAAATTTCGTATTCTCACTTCAAAACAATGATAAAACAATGCTTTTTTTTACTTTAAAAATTACACAACTATTTTTCATACATTGTTAACTCACTCTGGTATTAAAATTTCGTATTCTCACTTCAAAACAATGATAAAACAATGCTTTTTTTTACTTTAAAAATTACACAACTATTTTTATACATTGTTAACTCACTCTGGTATTAAAATTTTAATTATTCACTTCAAAACACTTATAAAACAATGCTTTCTTTACTTTAAAAATTACACAACTATTTTTCATACATTGTTAACTCACTCTGGTATTAAAATTTCGTATTCTCACTTCAAAACATATCAAAAACAATGCTTTTTTTTACTTTAAAAATTACACAACTATTTTTATACATTGTTAACTCACTCTGGTATTAAAATTTTAATTATTCACTTCAAAACATATCAAAAACAATGCTTTTTTTTACTTTAAAAATTACACAACTATTTTTCATACATTGTTAACTCACTCTGGTATTAAAATTTTAATTATTCACTTCAAAACATATCAAAAACAATGCTTTTTTTTACTTTAAAAATTACACAACTATTTTTCATACATTGTTAACTCACTCTGGTATTAAAATTTTAATTATTCACTTCAAAACATATCAAAAACAATGCTTTTTTTTACTTTAAAAATTACACAACTATTTTTCATACATTGTTAACTCACTCTGGTATTAAAATTTTAATTATTCACTTCAAAACATATCAAAAACAATGCTTTTTTTTACTTTAAAAATTACACAACTATTTTTCATACATTGTTAACTCACTCTGGTATTAAAATTTCGTATTCTCACTTCAAAACAATGATAAAACAATGCTTTTTTTTACTTTAAAAATTACACAACTATTTTTCATACATTGTTAACTCACTCTGGTATTAAAATTTCGTATTCTCACTTCAAAACAATGATAAAACAATGCTTTTTTTTACTTTAAAAATTACACAACTATTTTTCATACATTGTTAACTCACTCTGGTATTAAAATTTCGTATTCTCACTTCAAAACATATCAAAAACAATGCTTTTTTTTACTTTAAAAATTACACAACTATTTTTCATACATTGTTAACTCACTCTGGTATTAAAATTTCGTATTCTCACTTCAAAACATATCAAAAACAATGCTTTTTTTTACTTTAAAAATTACACAACTATTTTTCATACATTGTTAACTCACTCTGGTATTAAAATTTCGTATTCTCACTTCAAAACATATCAAAAACAATGCTTTTTTTTACTTTAAAAATTACACAACTATTTTTCATACATTGTTAACTCACTCTGGTATTAAAATTTTAATTATTCACTTCAAAACACTTATAAAACAATGCTTTTTTTTACTTTAAAAATTACACAACTATTTTTCATACATTGTTAACTCACTCTGGTATTAAAATTTCGTATTCTCACTTCAAAACATATCAAAAACAATGCTTTTTTTTACTTTAAAAATTACACAACTATTTTTCATACATTGTTAACTCACTCTGGTATTAAAATTTCGTATTCTCACTTCAAAACATATCAAAAACAATGCTTTTTTTTACTTTAAAAATTACACAACTATTTTTCATACATTGTTAACTCACTCTGGTATTAAAATTTCGTATTCTCACTTCAAAACATATCAAAAACAATGCTTTTTTTTACTTTAAAAATTACACAACTATTTTTCATACATTGTTAACTCACTCTGGTATTAAAATTTCGTATTCTCACTTCAAAACATATCAAAAACAATGCTTTTTTTTACTTTAAAAATTACACAACTATTTTTCATACATTGTTAACTCACTCTGGTATTAAAATTTCGTATTCTCACTTCAAAACATATCAAAAACAATGCTTTTTTTTACTTTAAAAATTACACAACTATTTTTCATACATTGTTAACTCACTCTGGTATTAAAATTTCGTATTCTCACTTCAAAACAATGATAAAACAATGCTTTTTTTTACTTTAAAAATTACACAACTATTTTTCATACATTGTTAACTCACTCTGGTATTAAAATTTCGTATTCTCACTTCAAAACATATCAAAAACAATGCTTTTTTTTACTTTAAAAATTACACAACTATTTTTCATACATTGTTAACTCACTCTGGTATTAAAATTTCGTATTCTCACTTCAAAACATATCAAAAACAATGCTTTTTTTTACTTTAAAAATTACACAACTATTTTTCATACATTGTTAACTCACTCTGGTATTAAAATTTCGTATTCTCACTTCAAAACAATGATAAAACAATGCTTTTTTTTACTTTAAAAATTACACAACTATTTTTCATACATTGTTAACTCACTCTGGTATTAAAATTTCGTATTCTCACTTCAAAACAATGATAAAACAATGCTTTTTTTTACTTTAAAAATTACACAACTATTTTTCATACATTGTTAACTCACTCTGGTATTAAAATTTCGTATTCTCACTTCAAAACAATGATAAAAACAATGCTTTTTTTTACTTTAAAAATTACACAACTATTTTTATACATTGTTAACTCACTCTGGTATTAAAATTTTAATTATTCACTTCAAAACACTTATAAAACAATGCTTTCTTTACTTTAAAAATTACACAACTATTTTTCATACATTGTTAACTCACTCTGGTATTAAAATTTCGTATTCTCACTTCAAAACATATCAAAAACAATGCTTTTTTTTACTTTAAAAATTACACAACTATTTTTATACATTGTTAACTCACTCTGGTATTAAAATTTTAATTATTCACTTCAAAACATATCAAAAACAATGCTTTTTTTTACTTTAAAAATTACACAACTATTTTTCATACATTGTTAACTCACTCTGGTATTAAAATTTTAATTATTCACTTCAAAACATATCAAAAACAATGCTTTTTTTTACTTTAAAAATTACACAACTATTTTTCATACATTGTTAACTCACTCTGGTATTAAAATTTTAATTATTCACTTCAAAACATATCAAAAACAATGCTTTTTTTTACTTTAAAAATTACACAACTATTTTTCATACATTGTTAACTCACTCTGGTATTAAAATTTTAATTATTCACTTCAAAACATATCAAAAACAATGCTTTTTTTTACTTTAAAAATTACACAACTATTTTTCATACATTGTTAACTCACTCTGGTATTAAAATTTTAATTATTCATTTCAAAACACTTATAAAACAATGCTTTTTTTTACTTTAAAAATTACACAACTATTTTTCATACATTGTTAACTCACTCTGGTATTAAAATTTCGTATTCTCACTTCAAAACATATCAAAAACAATGCTTTTTTTTACTTTAAAAATTACACAACTATTTTTCATACATTGTTAACTCACTCTGGTATTAAAATTTTAATTATTCACTTCAAAACACTTATAAAACAATGCTTTTTTTTACTTTAAAAATTACACAACTATTTTTCATACATTGTTAACTCACTCTGGTATTAAAATTTCGTATTCTCACTTCAAAACATATCAAAAACAATGCTTTTTTTTACTTTAAAAATTACACAACTATTTTTCATACATTGTTAACTCACTCTGGTATTAAAATTTCGTATTCTCACTTCAAAACAATGATAAAACAATGCTTTTTTTTACTTTAAAAATTACACAACTATTTTTCATACATTGTTAACTCACTCTGGTATTAAAATTTCGTATTCTCACTTCAAAACAATGATAAAACAATGCTTTTTTTTACTTTAAAAATTACACAACTATTTTTCATACATTGTTAACTCACTCTGGTATTAAAATTTCGTATTCTCACTTCAAAACATATCAAAAACAATGCTTTTTTTTACTTTAAAAATTACACAACTATTTTTCATACATTGTTAACTCACTCTGGTATTAAAATTTCGTATTCTCACTTCAAAACAATGATAAAACAATGCTTTTTTTTACTTTAAAAATTACACAACTATTTTTCATACATTGTTAACTCACTCTGGTATTAAAATTTCGTATTCTCACTTCAAAACATATCAAAAACAATGCTTTTTTTTACTTTCAAAATTACACAACTATTTTTCATACATTGTTAACTCACTCTGGTATTAAAATTTTAATTATTCACTTCAAAACACTTATAAAACAATGCTTTTTTTTACTTTAAAAATTACACAACTATTTTTCATACATTGTTAACTCACTCTGGTATTAAAATTTCGTATTCTCACTTCAAAACATATCAAAAACAATGCTTTTTTTTACTTTAAAAATTACACAACTATTTTTCATACATTGTTAACTCACTCTGGTATTAAAATTTCGTATTCTCACTTCAAAACATATCAAAAACAATGCTTTTTTTTACTTTAAAAATTACACAACTATTTTTCATACATTGTTAACTCACTCTGGTATTAAAATTTCGTATTCTCACTTCAAAACATATCAAAAACAATGCTTTTTTTTACTTTCAAAATTACACAACTATTTTTCATACATTGTTAACTCACTCTGGTATTAAAATTTTAATTATTCACTTCAAAACACTTATAAAACAATGCTTTTTTTTACTTTAAAAATTACACAACTATTTTTCATACATTGTTAACTCACTCTGGTATTAAAATTTCGTATTCTCACTTCAAAACATATCAAAAACAATGCTTTTTTTTACTTTAAAAATTACACAACTATTTTTCATACATTGTTAACTCACTCTGGTATTAAAATTTCGTATTCTCACTTCAAAACATATCAAAAACAATGCTTTTTTTTACTTTAAAAATTACACAACTATTTTTCATACATTGTTAACTCACTCTGGTATTAAAATTTCGTATTCTCACTTCAAAACATATCAAAAACAATGCTTTTTTTTACTTTAAAAATTACACAACTATTTTTCATACATTGTTAACTCACTCTGGTATTAAAATTTCGTATTCTCACTTCAAAACATATCAAAAACAATGCTTTTTTTTACTTTAAAAATTACACAACTATTTTTCATACATTGTTAACTCACTCTGGTATTAAAATTTCGTATTCTCACTTCAAAACAATGATAAAACAATGCTTTTTTTTACTTTAAAAATTACACAACTATTTTTCATACATTGTTAACTCACTCTGGTATTAAAATTTCGTATTCTCACTTCAAAACATATCAAAAACAATGCTTTTTTTTACTTTAAAAATTACACAACTATTTTTCATACATTGTTAACTCACTCTGGTATTAAAATTTCGTATTCTCACTTCAAAACAATGATAAAACAATGCTTTTTTTTACTTTAAAAATTACACAACTATTTTTCATACATTGTTAACTCACTCTGGTATTAAAATTTCGTATTCTCACTTCAAAACATATCAAAAACAATGCTTTTTTTTACTTTAAAAATTACACAACTATTTTTCATACATTGTTAACTCACTCTGGTATTAAAATTTCGTATTCTCACTTCAAAACATATCAAAAACAATGCTTTTTTTTACTTTAAAAATTACACAACTATTTTTCATACATTGTTAACTCACTCTGGTATTAAAATTTCGTATTCTCACTTCAAAACAATGATAAAACAATGCTTTTTTTTACTTTAAAAATTACACAACTATTTTTCATACATTGTTAACTCACTCTGGTATTAAAATTTCGTATTCTCACTTCAAAACAATGATAAAACAATGCTTTTTTTTACTTTAAAAATTACACAACTATTTTTCATACATTGTTAACTCACTCTGGTATTAAAATTTCGTATTCTCACTTCAAAACAATGATAAAACAATGCTTTTTTTTACTTTAAAAATTACACAACTATTTTTATACATAGTTAACTCACTCTGGTATTAAAATTTTAATTATTCACTTCAAAACACTTATAAAACAATGCTTTTTTTTACTTTAAAAATTACACAACTATTTTTCATACATTGTTAACTCACTCTGGTATTAAAATTTCGTATTCTCACTTCAAAACATATCAAAAACAATGCTTTTTTTTACTTTAAAAATTACACAACTATTTTTCATACATTGTTAACTCACTCTGGTATTAAAATTTCGTATTCTCACTTCAAAACATATCAAAAACAATGCTTTTTTTTACTTTAAAAATTACACAACTATTTTTCATACATTGTTAACTCACTCTGGTATTAAAATTTCGTATTCTCACTTCAAAACAATGATAAAACAATGCTTTTTTTTACTTTAAAAATTACACAACTATTTTTCATACATTGTTAACTCACTCTGGTATTAAAATTTCGTATTCTCACTTCAAAACATATCAAAAACAATGCTTTTTTTTACTTTAAAAATTACACAACTATTTTTCATACATTGTTAACTCACTCTGGTATTAAAATTTTAATTATTCACTTCAAAACACTTATAAAACAATGCTTTTTTTTACTTTAAAAATTACACAACTATTTTTCATACATTGTTAACTCACTCTGGTATTAAAATTTCGTATTCTCACTTCAAAACATATCAAAAACAATGCTTTTTTTTACTTTAAAAATTACACAACTATTTTTCATACATTGTTAACTCACTCTGTATTAAAATTTCGTATTCTCACTTCAAAACACTTATAAAACAATGCTTTTTTTTACTTTAAAAATTACACAACTATTTTTCATACATTGTTAACTCACTCTGGTATTAAAATTTCGTATTCTCACTTCAAAACACTTATAAAACAATGCTTTTTTTTACTTTAAAAATTACACAACTATTTTTCATACATTGTTAACTCACTCTGGTATTAAAATTTCGTATTCTCACTTCAAAACATATCAAAAACAATGCTTTTTTTTACTTTAAAAATTACACAACTATTTTTCATACATTGTTAACTCACTCTGGTATTAAAATTTTAATTATTCACTTCAAAACATATCAAAAACAATGCTTTTTTTTACTTTAAAAATTACACAACTATTTTTCATACATTGTTAACTCACTCTGGTATTAAAATTTTAATTATTCACTTCAAAACACTTATAAAACAATGCTTTTTTTTACTTTAAAAATTACACAACTATTTTTCATACATTGTTAACTCACTCTGGTATTAAAATTTCGTATTCTCACTTCAAAACATATCAAAAACAATGCTTTTTTTTACTTTAAAAATTACACAACTATTTTTCATACATTGTTAACTCACTCTGGTATTAAAATTTCGTATTCTCACTTCAAAACACTTATAAAACAATGCTTTTTTTTACTTTAAAAATTACACAACTATTTTTCATACATTGTTAACTCACTCTGGTATTAAAATTTCGTATTCTCACTTCAAAACACTTATAAAACAATGCTTTTTTTACTTTAAAAATTACACAACTATTTTTCATACATTGTTAACTCACTCTGGTATTAAAATTTCGTATTCTCACTTCAAAACATATCAAAAACAATGCTTTTTTTTACTTTAAAAATTACACAACTATTTTTCATACATTGTTAACTCACTCTGGTATTAAAATTTTAATTATTCACTTCAAAACACTTATAAAACAATGCTTTTTTTTACTTTAAAAATTACACAACTATTTTTCATACATTGTTAACTCACTCTGGTATTAAAATTTCGTATTCTCACTTCAAAACATATCAAAAACAATGCTTTTTTTTACTTTAAAAATTACACAACTATTTTTCATACATTGTTAACTCACTCTGGTATTAAAATTTTAATTATTCACTTCAAAACACTTATAAAACAATGCTTTTTTTTACTTTAAAAATTACACAACTATTTTTCATACATTGTTAACTCACTCTGGTATTAAAATTTCGTATTCTCACTTCAAAACATATCAAAAACAATGCTTTTTTTTACTTTAAAAATTACACAACTATTTTTCATACATTGTTAACTCACTCTGGTATTAAAATTTCGTATTCTCACTTCAAAACATATCAAAAACAATGCTTTTTTTTACTTTAAAAATTACACAACTATTTTTCATACATTGTTAACTCACTCTGGTATTAAAATTTCGTATTCTCACTTCAAAACATATCAAAAACAATGCTTTTTTTTACTTTAAAAATTACACAACTATTTTTCATACATTGTTAACTCACTCTGGTATTAAAATTTTAATTATTCACTTCAAAACATATCAAAAACAATGCTTTTTTTTACTTTAAAAATTACACAACTATTTTTCATACATTGTTAACTCACTCTGGTATTAAAATTTTAATTATTCACTTCAAAACACTTATAAAACAATGCTTTTTTTTACTTTAAAAATTACACAACTATTTTTCATACATTGTTAACTCACTCTGGTATTAAAATTTCGTATTCTCACTTCAAAACATATCAAAAACAATGCTTTTTTTTACTTTAAAAATTACACAACTATTTTTCATACATTGTTAACTCACTCTGGTATTAAAATTTCGTATTCTCACTTCAAAACACTTATAAAACAATGCTTTTTTTTACTTTAAAAATTACACAACTATTTTTCATACATTGTTAACTCACTCTGGTATTAAAATTTCGTATTCTCACTTCAAAACACTTATAAAACAATGCTTTTTTTACTTTAAAAATTACACAACTATTTTTCATACATTGTTAACTCACTCTGGTATTAAAATTTCGTATTCTCACTTCAAAACATATCAAAAACAATGCTTTTTTTTACTTTAAAAATTACACAACTATTTTTCATACATTGTTAACTCACTCTGGTATTAAAATTTCGTATTCTCACTTCAAAACATATCAAAAACAATGCTTTTTTTTACTTTAAAAATTACACAACTATTTTTCATACATTGTTAACTCACTCTGGTATTAAAATTTCGTATTCTCACTTCAAAACATATCAAAAACAATGCTTTTTTTTACTTTAAAAATTACACAACTATTTTTCATACATTGTTAACTCACTCTGGTATTAAAATTTCGTATTCTCACTTCAAAACAATGATAAAACAATGCTTTTTTTTACTTTAAAAATTACACAACTATTTTTCATACATTGTTAACTCACTCTGGTATTAAAATTTCGTATTCTCACTTCAAAACAATGATAAAACAATGCTTTTTTTTACTTTAAAAATTACACAACTATTTTTCATACATTGTTAACTCACTCTGGTATTAAAATTTCGTATTCTCACTTCAAAACAATGATAAAACAATGCTTTTTTTTACTTTAAAAATTACACAACTATTTTTATACATAGTTAACTCACTCTGGTATTAAAATTTTAATTATTCACTTCAAAACACTTATAAAACAATGCTTTTTTTTACTTTAAAAATTACACAACTATTTTTCATACATTGTTAACTCACTCTGGTATTAAAATTTCGTATTCTCACTTCAAAACATATCAAAAACAATGCTTTTTTTTACTTTAAAAATTACACAACTATTTTTCATACATTGTTAACTCACTCTGGTATTAAAATTTCGTATTCTCACTTCAAAACATATCAAAAACAATGCTTTTTTTTACTTTAAAAATTACACAACTATTTTTCATACATTGTTAACTCACTCTGGTATTAAAATTTCGTATTCTCACTTCAAAACATATCAAAAACAATGCTTTTTTTTACTTTAAAAATTACACAACTATTTTTCATACATTGTTAACTCACTCTGGTATTAAAATTTTAATTATTCACTTCAAAACATATCAAAAACAATGCTTTTTTTTACTTTAAAAATTACACAACTATTTTTCATACATTGTTAACTCACTCTGGTATTAAAATTTCGTATTCTCACTTCAAAACACTTATAAAACAATGCTTTTTTTTACTTTAAAAATTACACAACTATTTTTCATACATTGTTAACTCACTCTGGTATTAAAATTTCGTATTCTCACTTCAAAACATATCAAAAACAATGCTTTTTTTTACTTTAAAAATTACACAACTATTTTTCATACATTGTTAACTCACTCTGGTATTAAAATTTCGTATTCTCACTTCAAAACATATCAAAAACAATGCTTTTTTTTACTTTCAAAATTACACAACTATTTTTCATACATTGTTAACTCACTCTGGTATTAAAATTTTAATTATTCACTTCAAAACACTTATAAAACAATGCTTTTTTTTACTTTAAAAATTACACAACTATTTTTCATACATTTTTAACTCACTCTGGTATTAAAATTTCGTATTCTCACTTCAAAACATATCAAAAACAATGTTTTTTTTTACTTTAAAAATTACACAACTATTTTTCATACATTGTTAACTCACTCTGGTATTAAAATTTCGTATTCTCACTTCAAAACATATCAAAAACAATGCTTTTTTTTACTTTAAAAATTACACAACTATTTTTCATACATTGTTAACTCACTCTGGTATTAAAATTTCGTATTCTCACTTCAAAACATATCAAAAACAATGCTTTTTTTTACTTTAAAAATTACACAACTATTTTTATACATTGTTAACTCACTCTGGTATTAAAATTTCGTATTCTCACTTCAAAACAATGATAAAACAATGCTTTTTTTTACTTTAAAAATTACACAACTATTTTTCATACATTGTTAACTCACTCTGGTATTAAAATTTCGTATTCTCACTTCAAAACAATGATAAAACAATGCTTTTTTTTACTTTAAAAATTACACAACTATTTTTCATACATTGTTAACTCACTCTGGTATTAAAATTTCGTATTCTCACTTCAAAACATATCAAAAACAATGCTTTTTTTTACTTTAAAAATTACACAACTATTTTTATACATTGTTAACTCACTCTGGTATTAAAATTTTAATTATTCACTTCAAAACACTTATAAAACAATGCTTTCTTTACTTTAAAAATTACACAACTATTTTTCATACATTGTTAACTCACTCTGGTATTAAAATTTCGTATTCTCACTTCAAAACATATCAAAAACAATGCTTTTTTTTACTTTAAAAATTAGTTTTATAAGTGTTTTGAAGTGAATAATTAAAATTTTAATACCAGAGTGAGTTAACAATGTATAAAAATAGTTGTGTAATTTTTAAAGTAAAAAAAAGCATTGTTTTTTGATATGTTTTGAAGTGAGAATACGAAATTTTAATACCAGAGTGAGTTAACAATGTATGAAAAATAGTTGTGTAATTTTTAAAGTAAAAAAAAGCATTGTTTTTATCATTGTTTTGAAGTGAGAATACGAAATTTTAATACCAGAGTGAGTTAACAATGTATGAAAAATAGTTGTGTAATTTTTAAAGTAAAAAAAAGCATTGTTTTATCATTGTTTTGAAGTGAGAATACGAAATTTTAATACCAGAGTGAGTTAACAATGTATGAAAAATAGTTGTGTAATTTTTAAAGTAAAAAAAAGCATTGTTTTTGATATGTTTTGAAGTGAGAATACGAAATTTTAATACCAGAGTGAGTTAACAAGTATGAAAAATAGTTGTGTAATTTTTAAAGTAAAAAAAAGCATTGTTTTTGATATGTTTTGAAGTGAGAATACGAAATTTTAATACCAGAGTGAGTTAACAATGTATGAAAAATAGTTGTGTAATTTTTAAAGTAAAAAAAAGCATTGTTTTTGATATGTTTTGAAGTGAGAATACGAAATTTTAATACCAGAGTGAGTTAAACAATGTATGAAAAATAGTTGTGTAATTTTTAAAGTAAAAAAAAGCATTGTTTTATAAGTGTTTTGAAGTGAGAATACGAAATTTTAATACCAGAGTGAGTTAACAATGTATGAAAAATAGTTGTGTAATTTTTAAGTAAAAAAAAGCATTGTTTTATAAGTGTTTTGAAGTGAGAATACGAAATTTTAATACCAGAGTGAGTTAACAATGTATGAAAAATAGTTGTGTAATTTTTAAAGTAAAAAAAAGCATTGTTTTTGATATGTTTTGAAGTGAGAATACGAAATTTTAATACCAGAGTGAGTTAACAATGTATGAAAAATAGTTGTGTAATTTTTAAAGTAAAAAAAGCATTGTTTTATAAGTGTTTTGAAGTGAATAATTAAAATTTTAATACAGAGTGAGTTAACAATGTATGAAAAATTGTTGTGTAATTTTTAAAGTAAAAAAAAAGCATTGTTTTTGATATGTTTTGAAGTGAATAATTAAAATTTTAATACCAGAGTGAGTTAACAATGTATGAAAAATAGTTGTGTAATTTTTAAAGTAAAAAAAAGCATTGTTTTTGATATGTTTTGAAGTGAGAATACGAAATTTTAATACCAGAGTGAGTTAACAATGTATGAAAAATAGTTGTGTAATTTTTAAAGTAAAAAAAAGCATTGTTTTTGATATGTTTTGAAGTGAGAATACGAAATTTTAATACCAGAGTGAGTTAACAATGTATGAAAAAAGTTGTGTAATTTTTAAAGTAAAAAAAAGCATTGTTTTTGATATGTTTTGAAGTGAGAATACGAAATTTTAATACCAGAGTGAGTTAACAATGTATGAAAAATAGTTGTGTAATTTTTAAAGTAAAAAAAAGCATTGTTTTATAAGTGTTTTGAAGTGAATAATTAAAATTTTAATACCAGAGTGAGTTAACTATGTATAAAAATAGTTGTGTAATTTTTAAAGTAAAAAAAAGCAATTGTTTTATCATTGTTTTGAAGTGAGAATACGAAATTTTAATACCAGAGTGAGTTAACAATGTATGAAAAATAGTTGTGTAATTTTTAAAGTAAAAAAAAGCATTGTTTTATCATTGTTTTGAAGTGAGAATACGAAATTTTAATACCAGAGTGAGTTAACAATGTATGAAAAATAGTTGTGTAATTTTTAAAGTAAAAAAAAGCATTGTTTTATCATTGTTTTGAAGTGAGAATACGAAATTTTAATACCAGAGTGAGTTAACAATGTATGAAAAATAGTTGTGTAATTTTTAAAGTAAAAAAAAGCATTGTTTTTGATATGTTTTGAAGTGAGAATACGAAATTTTAATACCAGAGTGAGTTAACAATGTATGAAAAATAGTTGTGTAATTTTTAAAGTAAAAAAAAGCATTGTTTTTGATATGTTTTGAAGTGAGAATACGAAATTTTAATACCAGAGTGAGTTAACAATGTATGAAAAATAGTTGTGTAATTTTTAAAGTAAAGAAAGCATTGTTTTATAAGTGTTTTGAAGTGAATAATTAAAATTTTAATACCAGAGTGAGTTAACAATGTATAAAAATAGTTGTGTAATTTTTAAAGTAAAAAAAAGCATTGTTTTATCATTGTTTTGAAGTGAGAATACGAAATTTTAATACCAGAGTGAGTTAACAATGTATGAAAAATAGTTGTGTAATTTTTAAAGTAAAAAAAAGCATTGTTTTATCATTGTTTTGAAGTGAGAATACGAAATTTTAATACCAGAGTGAGTTAACAATGTATGAAAAATAGTTGTGTAATTTTTAAAGTAAAAAAAAGCATTGTTTTATCATTGTTTTGAAGTGAGAATACGAAATTTTAATACCAGAGTGAGTTAACAATGTATGAAAAATAGTTGTGTAATTTTTTAAAGTAAAAAAAAGCATTGTTTTATCATATGTTTTGAAGTGAGAATACGAAATTTTAATACCAGAGTGAGTTAACAATGTATGAAAAATAGTTGTGTAATTTTTAAAGTAAAAAAAAGCATTGTTTTTGATATGTTTTGAAGTGAGAATACGAAATTTTAATACCAGAGTGAGTTAACAATGTATGAAAAATAGTTGTGTAATTTTTAAAGTAAAAAAAAGCATTGTTTTTGATATGTTTTGAAGTGAGAATACGAAATTTTAATACCAGAGTGAGTTAACAATGTATGAAAAATAGTTGTGTAATTTTTAAAGTAAAAAAAAGCATTGTTTTTGATATGTTTTGAAGTGAGAATACGAAATTTTAATACCAGAGTGAGTTAACAATGTATGAAAAATAGTTGTGTAATTTTTAAAGTAAAAAAAAGCATTGTTTTATCATTGTTTTGAAGTGAGAATACGAAATTTTAATACCAGAGTGAGTTAACAATGTATGAAAAATAGTTGTGTAATTTTTAAAGTAAAAAAAAGCATTGTTTTATCATTGTTTTGAAGTGAGAATACGAAATTTTAATACCAGAGTGAGTTAACAATGTATGAAAAATAGTTGTGTAATTTTTAAAGTAAAAAAAAGCATTGTTTTTGATATGTTTTGAAGTGAGAATACGAAATTTTAATACCAGAGTGAGTTAACAATGTATGAAAAATAGTTGTGTAATTTTTAAAGTAAAAAAAAGCATTGTTTTTGATATGTTTTGAAGTGAGAATACGAAATTTTAATACCAGAGTGAGTTAACAATGTATGAAAAATAGTTGTGTAATTTTTAAAGTAAAAAAAAGCATTGTTTTTGATATGTTTTGAAGTGAGAATACGAAATTTTAATACCAGAGTGAGTTAACAATGTATGAAAAATAGTTGTGTAATTTTTAAAGTAAAAAAAAGCATTGTTTTTGATATGTTTTGAAGTGAGAATACGAAATTTTAATACCAGAGTGAGTTAACAATGTATGAAAAATAGTTGTGTAATTTTTAAAGTAAAAAAAAGCATTGTTTTATGATATGTTTTGAAGTGAGAATACGAAATTTTAATACCAGAGTGAGTTAACAATGTATGAAAAATAGTTGTGTAATTTTTAAAGTAAAAAAAAGCATTGTTTTTGATATGTTTTGAAGTGAGAATACGAAATTTTAATACCAGAGTGAGTTAACAATGTATGAAAAATAGTTGTGTAATTTTTAAAGTAAAAAAAAGCATTGTTTTTGATATGTTTTGAAGTGAGAATACGAAATTTTAATACCAGAGTGAGTTAACAATGTATGAAAAATAGTTGTGTAATTTTTAAAGTAAAAAAAAGCATTGTTTTTGATATGTTTTGAAGTGAGAATACGAAATTTTAATACCAGAGTGAGTTAACAATGTATGAAAAATAGTTGTGTAATTTTTAAAGTAAAAAAAAGCATTGTTTTATCATTGTTTTGAAGTGAGAATACGAAATTTTAATACCAGAGTGAGTTAACAATGTATGAAAAATAGTTGTGTAATTTTTAAAGTAAAAAAAAGCATTGTTTTATCATTGTTTTGAAGTGAGAATACGAAATTTTAATACCAGAGTGAGTTAACAATGTATGAAAAATAGTTGTGTAATTTTTAAAGTAAAAAAAAGCATTGTTTTTGATATGTTTTGAAGTGAGAATACGAAATTTTAATACCAGAGTGAGTTAACAATGTATGAAAAATAGTTGTGTAATTTTTAAAGTAAAAAAAAGCATTGTTTTATAAGTGTTTTGAAGTGAATAATTAAAATTTTAATACCAGAGTGAGTTAACAATGTATGAAAAATAGTTGTGTAATTTTTAAAGTAAAAAAAAGCATTGTTTTTGATATGTTTTGAAGTGAGAATACGAAATTTTAATACCAGAGTGAGTTAACAATGTATGAAAAATAGTTGTGTAATTTTTAAAGTAAAAAAAAGCATTGTTTTTGATATGTTTTGAAGTGAGAATACGAAATTTTAATACCAGAGTGAGTTAACAATGTATGAAAAATAGTTGTGTAATTTTTAAAGTAAAAAAAAGCATTGTTTTTGATATGTTTTGAAGTGAATAATTAAAATTTTAATACCAGAGTGAGTTAACAATGTATGAAAAATAGTTGTGTAATTTTTAAAGTAAAAAAAAGCATTGTTTTTGATATGTTTTGAAGTGAATAATTAAAATTTTAATACCAGAGTGAGTTAACAATGTATAAAAATAGTTGTGTAATTTTTAAAGTAAAAAAAAGCATTGTTTTTGATATGTTTTGAAGTGAGAATACGAAATTTTAATACCAGAGTGAGTTAACAATGTATGAAAAATAGTTGTGTAATTTTTAAAGTAAAGAAAGCATTGTTTTATAAGTGTTTTGAAGTGAATAATTAAAATTTTAATACCAGAGTGAGTTAACAATGTATAAAAATAGTTGTGTAATTTTTAAAGTAAAAAAAAGCATTGTTTTATCATTGTTTTGAAGTGAGAATACGAAATTTTAATACCAGAGTGAGTTAACAATGTATGAAAAATAGTTGTGTAATTTTTAAAGTAAAAAAAAGCATTGTTTTATCATTGTTTTGAAGTGAGAATACGAAATTTTAATACCAGAGTGAGTTAACAATGTATGAAAAATAGTTGTGTAATTTTTAAAGTAAAAAAAAGCATTGTTTTATCATTGTTTTGAAGTGAGAATACGAAATTTTAATACCAGAGTGAGTTAACAATGTATGAAAAATAGTTGTGTAATTTTTAAAGTAAAAAAAAGCATTGTTTTTGATATGTTTTGAAGTGAGAATACGAAATTTTAATACCAGAGTGAGTTAACAATGTATGAAAAATAGTTGTGTAATTTTTAAAGTAAAAAAAAGCATTGTTTTTGATATGTTTTGAAGTGAGAATACGAAATTTTAAATTTTTAAAGTTTTGAAGTGAGAATACGAAATTTTAATACCAGAGTGAGTTAACAATGTATGAAAAATATTTGTGTAATTTTTAAAGTAAAAAAAAGCATTGTTTTTGATATGTTTTGAAGTGAGAATACGAAATTTTAATACCAGAGTGAGTTAACAATGTATGAAAAATAGTTGTGTAATTTTTAAAGTAAAAAAAAGCATTGTTTTTGATATGTTTTGAAGTGAGAATACGAAATTTTAATACCAGAGTGAGTTAACAATGTATGAAAAATAGTTGTGTAATTTTTAAAGTAAAAAAAAGCATTGTTTTTGATATGTTTTGAAGTGAGAATACGAAATTTTAATACCAGAGTGAGTTAACAATGTATGAAAAATAGTTGTGTAATTTTTAAAGTAAAAAAAAGCATTGTTTTTGATATGTTTTGAAGTGAGAATACGAAATTTTAATACCAGAGTGAGTTAACAATGTATGAAAAATAGTTGTGTAATTTTTAAAGTAAAAAAAAGCATTGTTTTATAAGTGTTTTGAAGTGAATAATTAAAATTTTAATACCAGAGTGAGTTAACAATGTATGAAAAATAGTTGTGTAATTTTTAAAGTAAAAAAAAGCATTGTTTTTGATATGTTTTGAAGTGAGAATACGAAATTTTAATACCAGAGTGAGTTAACAATGTATGAAAAATAGTTGTGTAATTTTTAAAGTAAAAAAAAGCATTGTTTTATCATTGTTTTGAAGTGAGAATACGAAATTTTAATACCAGAGTGAGTTAACAATGTATGAAAAATAGTTGTGTAATTTTTAAAGTAAAAAAAAGCATTGTTTTATCATTGTTTTGAAGTGAGAATACGAAATTTTAATACCAGAGTGAGTTAACAATGTATGAAAAATAGTTGTGTAATTTTTAAAGTAAAAAAAAGCATTGTTTTTGATATGTTTTGAAGTGAGAATACGAAATTTTAATACCAGAGTGAGTTAACAATGTATGAAAAATAGTTGTGTAATTTTTAAAGTAAAAAAAAGCATTGTTTTTGATATGTTTTGAAGTGAGAATACGAAATTTTAATACCAGAGTGAGTTAACAATGTATGAAAAATAGTTGTGTAATTTTTAAAGTAAAAAAAAGCATTGTTTTATCATTGTTTTGAAGTGAGAATACGAAATTTTAATACCAGAGTGAGTTAACAATGTATGAAAAATAGTTGTGTAATTTTTAAAGTAAAAAAAAGCATTGTTTTTGATATGTTTTGAAGTGAGAATACGAAATTTTAATACCAGAGTGAGTTAACAATGTATGAAAAATAGTTGTGTAATTTTTAAAGTAAAAAAAAGCATTGTTTTATCATTGTTTTGAAGTGAGAATACGAAATTTTAATACCAGAGTGAGTTAACAATGTATGAAAAATAGTTGTGTAATTTTTAAAGTAAAAAAAAGCATTGTTTTTGATATGTTTTGAAGTGAGAATACGAAATTTTAATACCAGAGTGAGTGATGAAAAATAGTTGTGTAATTTTTAAAGTAAAAAAAAGCATTTTAATACCAGAGTGAGTTAACAATGTATGAAAAATAGTTGTGTAATTTTTAAAGTAAAAAAAAGCATTGTTTTTGATATGTTTTGAAGTGAGAATACGAAATTTTAATACCAGAGTGAGTTAACAATGTATGAAAAATAGTTGTGTAATTTTTAAAGTAAAAAAAAGCATTGTTTTTGATATGTTTTGAAGTGAGAATACGAAATTTTAATACCAGAGTGAGTTAACAATGTATGAAAAATAGTTGTGTAATTTTTAAAGTAAAAAAAAGCATTGTTTTTGATATGTTTTGAAGTGAGAATACGAAATTTTAATACCAGAGTGAGTTAACAATGTATGAAAAATAGTTGTGTAATTTTTAAAGTAAAAAAAAGCATTGTTTTTGATATGTTTTGAAGTGAATAATTAAAATTTTAATACCAGAGTGAGTTAACAATGTATGAAAAATAGTTGTGTAATTTTTAAAGTAAAAAAAAGCATTGTTTTTGATATGTTTTGAAGTGAATAATTAAAATTTTAATACCAGAGTGAGTTAACAATGTATGAAAAATAGTTGTGTAATTTTTAAAGTAAAAAAAAGCATTGTTTTATCATTGTTTTGAAGTGAGAATACGAAATTTTAATACCAGAGTGAGTTAACAATGTATGAAAAATAGTTGTGTAATTTTTAAAGTAAAAAAAAGCATTGTTTTATAAGTGTTTTGAAGTGAATAATTAAAATTTTAATACCAGAGTGAGTTAACAATGTATGAAAAATAGTTGTGTAATTTTGAAAGTAAAAAAAAGCATTGTTTTTGATATGTTTTGAAGTGAGAATACGAAATTTTAATACCAGAGTGAGTTAACAATGTATGAAAAATAGTTGTGTAATTTTTAAAGTAAAAAAAAGCATTGTTTTTGATATGTTTTGAAGTGAGAATACGAAATTTTAATACCAGAGTGAGTTAACAATGTATGAAAAATAGTTGTGTAATTTTTAAAGTAAAAAAAAGCATTGTTTTTGATATGTTTTGAAGTGAGAATACGAAATTTTAATACCAGAGTGAGTTAACAATGTATGAAAAATAGTTGTGTAATTTTTAAAGTAAAAAAAAGCATTGTTTTATAAGTGTTTTGAAGTGAATAATTAAAATTTTAATACCAGAGTGAGTTAACAATGTATGAAAAATAGTTGTGTAATTTTTAAAGTAAAAAAAAGCATTGTTTTTGATATGTTTTGAAGTGAGAATACGAAATTTTAATACCAGAGTGAGTTAACAATGTATGAAAAATAGTTGTGTAATTTTTAAAGTAAAAAAAAGCATTGTTTTATCATTGTTTTGAAGTGAGAATACGAAATTTTAATACCAGAGTGAGTTAACAATGTATGAAAAATAGTTGTGTAATTTTTAAAGTAAAAAAAAGCATTGTTTTTGATATGTTTTGAAGTGAGAATACGAAATTTTAATACCAGAGTGAGTTAACAATGTATGAAAAATAGTTGTGTAATTTTTAAAGTAAAAAAAAGCATTGTTTTATCATTGTTTTGAAGTGAGAATACGAAATTTTAATACCAGAGTGAGTTAACAATGTATGAAAAATAGTTGTGTAATTTTTAAAGTAAAAAAAAGCATTGTTTTATCATTGTTTTGAAGTGAGAATACGAAATTTTAATACCAGAGTGAGTTAACAATGTATGAAAAATAGTTGTGTAATTTTTAAAGTAAAAAAAAGCATTGTTTTTGATATGTTTTGAAGTGAGAATACGAAATTTTAATACCAGAGTGAGTTAACAATGTATGAAAAATAGTTGTGTAATTTTTAAAGTAAAAAAAAGCATTGTTTTATAAGTGTTTTGAAGTGAATAATTAAAATTTTAATACCAGAGTGAGTTAACAATGTATGAAAAATAGTTGTGTAATTTTTAAAGTAAAAAAAAGCATTGTTTTTGATATGTTTTGAAGTGAGAATACGAAATTTTAATACCAGAGTGAGTTAACAATGTATGAAAAATAGTTGTGTAATTTTTAAAGTAAAAAAAAGCATTGTTTTATAAGTGTTTTGAAATGAATAATTAAAATTTTAATACCAGAGTGAGTTAACAATGTATGAAAAATAGTTGTGTAATTTTTAAAGTAAAAAAAAGCATTGTTTTTGATATGTTTTGAAGTGAATAATTAAAATTTTAATACCAGAGTGAGTTAACAATGTATGAAAAATAGTTGTGTAATTTTTAAAGTAAAAAAAAGCATTGTTTTTGATATGTTTTGAAGTGAATAATTAAAATTTTAATACCAGAGTGAGTTAACAATGTATGAAAAATAGTTGTGTAATTTTTAAAGTAAAAAAAAGCATTGTTTTTGATATGTTTTGAAGTGAATAATTAAAATTTTAATACCAGAGTGAGTTAACAATGTATGAAAAATAGTTGTGTAATTTTTAAAGTAAAAAAAAGCATTGTTTTTGATATGTTTTGAAGTGAATAATTAAAATTTTAATACCAGAGTGAGTTAACAATGTATAAAAATAGTTGTGTAATTTTTAAAGTAAAAAAAAGCATTGTTTTTGATATGTTTTGAAGTGAGAATACGAAATTTTAATACCAGAGTGAGTTAACAATGTATGAAAAATAGTTGTGTAATTTTTAAAGTAAAGAAAGCATTGTTTTATAAGTGTTTTGAAGTGAATAATTAAAATTTTAATACCAGAGTGAGTTAACAATGTATAAAAATAGTTGTGTAATTTTTAAAGTAAAAAAAAGCATTGTTTTATCATTGTTTTGAAGTGAGAATACGAAATTTTAATACCAGAGTGAGTTAACAATGTATGAAAAATAGTTGTGTAATTTTTAAAGTAAAAAAAAGCATTGTTTTATCATTGTTTTGAAGTGAGAATACGAAATTTTAATACCAGAGTGAGTTAACAATGTATGAAAAATAGTTGTGTAATTTTTAAAGTAAAAAAAAGCATTGTTTTATCATTGTTTTGAAGTGAGAATACGAAATTTTAATACCAGAGTGAGTTAACAATGTATGAAAAATAGTTGTGTAATTTTTAAAGTAAAAAAAAGCATTGTTTTTGATATGTTTTGAAGTGAATAATTAAAATTTTAATACCAGAGTGAGTTAACAATGTATGAAAAATAGTTGTGTAATTTTTAAAGTAAAAAAAAGCATTGTTTTTGATATGTTTTGAAGTGAATAATTAAAATTTTAATACCAGAGTGAGTTAACAATGTATGAAAAATAGTTGTGTAATTTTTAAAGTAAAAAAAAGCATTGTTTTATCATTGTTTTGAAGTGAGAATACGAAATTTTAATACCAGAGTGAGTTAACAATGTATGAAAAATAGTTGTGTAATTTTTAAAGTAAAAAAAAGCATTGTTTTATAAGTGTTTTGAAGTGAATAATTAAAATTTTAATACCAGAGTGAGTTAACAATGTATGAAAAATAGTTGTGTAATTTTGAAAGTAAAAAAAAGCATTGTTTTTGATATGTTTTGAAGTGAGAATACGAAATTTTAATACCAGAGTGAGTTAACAATGTATGAAAAATAGTTGTGTAATTTTTAAAGTAAAAAAAAGCATTGTTTTTGATATGTTTTGAAGTGAGAATACGAAATTTTAATACCAGAGTGAGTTAACAATGTATGAAAAATAGTTGTGTAATTTTTAAAGTAAAAAAAAGCATTGTTTTTGATATGTTTTGAAGTGAGAATACGAAATTTTAATACCAGAGTGAGTTAACAATGTATGAAAAATAGTTGTGTAATTTTTAAAGTAAAAAAAAGCATTGTTTTATAAGTGTTTTGAAGTGAATAATTAAAATTTTAATACCAGAGTGAGTTAACAATGTATGAAAAATAGTTGTGTAATTTTTAAAGTAAAAAAAAGCATTGTTTTTGATATGTTTTGAAGTGAGAATACGAAATTTTAATACCAGAGTGAGTTAACAATGTATGAAAAATAGTTGTGTAATTTTTAAAGTAAAAAAAAGCATTGTTTTATCATTGTTTTGAAGTGAGAATACGAAATTTTAATACCAGAGTGAGTTAACAATGTATGAAAAATAGTTGTGTAATTTTTAAAGTAAAAAAAAGCATTGTTTTTGATATGTTTTGAAGTGAGAATACGAAATTTTAATACCAGAGTGAGTTAACAATGTATGAAAAATAGTTGTGTAATTTTTAAAGTAAAAAAAAGCATTGTTTTATCATTGTTTTGAAGTGAGAATACGAAATTTTAATACCAGAGTGAGTTAACAATGTATGAAAAATAGTTGTGTAATTTTTAAAGTAAAAAAAAGCATTGTTTTATCATTGTTTTGAAGTGAGAATACGAAATTTTAATACCAGAGTGAGTTAACAATGTATGAAAAATAGTTGTGTAATTTTTAAAGTAAAAAAAAGCATTGTTTTTGATATGTTTTGAAGTGAGAATACGAAATTTTAATACCAGAGTGAGTTAACAATGTATGAAAAATAGTTGTGTAATTTTTAAAGTAAAAAAAAGCATTGTTTTATAAGTGTTTTGAAGTGAATAATTAAAATTTTAATACCAGAGTGAGTTAACAATGTATGAAAAATAGTTGTGTAATTTTTAAAGTAAAAAAAAGCATTGTTTTTGATATGTTTTGAAGTGAGAATACGAAATTTTAATACCAGAGTGAGTTAACAATGTATGAAAAATAGTTGTGTAATTTTTAAAGTAAAAAAAAGCATTGTTTTATAAGTGTTTTGAAATGAATAATTAAAATTTTAATACCAGAGTGAGTTAACAATGTATGAAAAATAGTTGTGTAATTTTTAAAGTAAAAAAAAGCATTGTTTTTGATATGTTTTGAAGTGAATAATTAAAATTTTAATACCAGAGTGAGTTAACAATGTATGAAAAATAGTTGTGTAATTTTTAAAGTAAAAAAAAGCATTGTTTTTGATATGTTTTGAAGTGAATAATTAAAATTTTAATACCAGAGTGAGTTAACAATGTATGAAAAATAGTTGTGTAATTTTTAAAGTAAAAAAAAGCATTGTTTTTGATATGTTTTGAAGTGAATAATTAAAATTTTAATACCAGAGTGAGTTAACAATGTATGAAAAATAGTTGTGTAATTTTTAAAGTAAAAAAAAGCATTGTTTTTGATATGTTTTGAAGTGAATAATTAAAATTTTAATACCAGAGTGAGTTAACAATGTATAAAAATAGTTGTGTAATTTTTAAAGTAAAAAAAAGCATTGTTTTTGATATGTTTTGAAGTGAGAATACGAAATTTTAATACCAGAGTGAGTTAACAATGTATGAAAAATAGTTGTGTAATTTTTAAAGTAAAAAAAGCATTGTTTTATAAGTGTTTTGAAGTGAATAATTAAAATTTTAATACCAGAGTGAGTTAACAATGTATGAAAAATAGTTGTGTAATTTTTAAAGTAAAAAAAAGCATTGTTTTATCATTGTTTTGAAGTGAGAATACGAAATTTTAATACCAGAGTGAGTTAACAATGTATGAAAAATAGTTGTGTAATTTTTAAAGTAAAAAAAAGCATTGTTTTTGATATGTTTTGAAGTGAGAATACGAAATTTTAATACCAGAGTGAGTTAACAATGTATGAAAAATAGTTGTGTAATTTTTAAAGTAAAAAAAAGCATTGTTTTATCATTGTTTTGAAGTGAGAATACGAAATTTTAATACCAGAGTGAGTTAACAATGTATGAAAAATAGTTGTGTAATTTTTAAAGTAAAAAAAAGCATTGTTTTTGATATGTTTTGAAGTGAGAATACGAAATTTTAATACCAGAGTGAGTTAACAATGTATGAAAAATAGTTGTGTAATTTTTAAAGTAAAAAAAAGCATTGTTTTTGATATGTTTTGAAGTGAGAATACGAAATTTTAATACCAGAGTGAGTTAACAATGTATGAAAAATAGTTGTGTAATTTTTAAAGTAAAAAAAAAGCATTGTTTTATCATTGTTTTGAAGTGAGAATACGAAATTTTAATACCAGAGTGAGTTAACAATGTATGAAAAATAGTTGTGTAATTTTTAAAGTAAAAAAAAGCATTGTTTTTGATATGTTTTGAAGTGAGAATACGAAATTTTAATACCAGAGTGAGTTAACAATGTATGAAAAATAGTTGTGTAATTTTTAAAGTAAAAAAAAGCATTGTTTTTCATTGTTTTGAAGTGAGAATACGAAATTTTAATACCAGAGTGAGTTAACAATGTATGAAAAATAGTTGTGTAATTTTTAAAGTAAAAAAAAGCATTGTTTTTGATATGTTTTGAAGTGAGAATACGAAATTTTAATACCAGAGTGAGTTAACAATGTATGAAAAATAGTTGTGTAATTTTTAAAGTAAAAAAAAGCATTGTTTTTGATATGTTTTGAAGTGAGAATACGAAATTTTAATACCAGAGTGAGTTAACAATGTATGAAAAATAGTTGTGTAATTTTTAAAGTAAAAAAAAGCATTGTTTTTGATATGTTTTGAAGTGAATAATTAAAATTTTAATACCAGAGTGAGTTAACAATGTATGAAAAATAGTTGTGTAATTTTTAAAGTAAAAAAAAGCATTGTTTTTGATATGTTTTGAAGTGAATAATTAAAATTTTAATACCAGAGTGAGTTAACAATGTATGAAAAATAGTTGTGTAATTTTTAAAGTAAAAAAAAGCATTGTTTTTGATATGTTTTGAAGTGAGAATACGAAATTTTAATACCAGAGTGAGTTAACAATGTATGAAAAATAGTTGTGTAATTTTTAAAGTAAAAAAAAGCATTGTTTTTGATATGTTTTGAAGTGAGAATACGAAATTTTAATACCAGAGTGAGTTAACAATGTATGAAAAATAGTTGTGTAATTTTTAAAGTAAAAAAAAGCATTGTTTTTGATATGTTTTGAAGTGAGAATACGAAATTTTAATACCAGAGTGAGTTAACAATGTATGAAAAATAGTTGTGTAATTTTTAAAGTAAAAAAAAGCATTGTTTTTGATATGTTTTGAAGTGAGAATACGAAATTTTAATACCAGAGTGAGTTAACAATGTATGAAAAATAGTTGTGTAATTTTTAAAGTAAAAAAAAGCATTGTTTTATGATATGTTTTGAAGTGAATAATTAAAATTTTAATACCAGAGTGAGTTAACAATGTATGAAAAATAGTTGTGTAATTTTTAAAGTAAAAAAAAGCATTGTTTTTGATATGTTTTGAAGTGAGAATACGAAATTTTAATACCAGAGTGAGTTAACAATGTATGAAAAATAGTTGTGTAATTTTTAAAGTAAAAAAAAGCATTGTTTTTGATATGTTTTGAAGTGAATAATAAAATTTTAATACCAGAGTGAGTTAACAATGTATGAAAAATAGTTGTGTAATTTTTAAAGTAAAAAAAAGCATTGTTTTATCATTGTTTTGAAGTGAGAATACGAAATTTTAATACCAGAGTGAGTTAACAATGTATGAAAAATAGTTGTGTAATTTTTAAAGTAAAAAAAAGCATTGTTTTTGATATGTTTTGAAGTGAATAATTAAAATTTTAATACCAGAGTGAGTTAACAATGTATGAAAAATAGTTGTGTAATTTTTAAAGTAAAAAAAAGCATTGTTTTATCATTGTTTTGAAGTGAGAATACGAAATTTTAATACCAGAGTGAGTTAACAATGTATGAAAAATAGTTGTGTAATTTTTAAAGTAAAAAAAAGCATTGTTTTTGATATGTTTTGAAGTGAATAATAAAATTTTAATACCAGAGTGAGTTAACAATGTATGAAAAATAGTTGTGTAATTTTTAAAGTAAAAAAAAGCATTGTTTTATCATATGTTTTGAAGTGAGAATACGAAATTTTAATACCAGAGTGAGTTAACAATGTATGAAAAATAGTTGTGTAATTTTTAAAGTAAAAAAAAGCATTGTTTTATCATTGTTTTGAAGTGAGAATACGAAATTTTAATACCAGAGTGAGTTAACAATGTATGAAAAATAGTTGTGTAATTTTTAAAGTAAAAAAAAGCATTGTTTTTGATATGTTTTGAAGTGAGAATACGAAATTTTAATACCAGAGTGAGTTAACAATGTATGAAAAATAGTTGTGTAATTTTTAAAGTAAAAAAAAGCATTGTTTTATCATTGTTTTGAAGTGAGAATACGAAATTTTAATACCAGAGTGAGTTAACAATGTATGAAAAATAGTTGTGTAATTTTTAAAGTAAAAAAAAGCATTGTTTTTGATATGTTTTGAAGTGAGAATACGAAATTTTAATACCAGAGTGAGTTAACAATGTATGAAAAATAGTTGTGTAATTTTTAAAGTAAAAAAAAGCATTGTTTTATCATTGTTTTGAAGTGAGAATACGAAATTTTAATACCAGAGTGAGTTAACAATGTATGAAAAATAGTTGTGTAATTTTTAAAGTAAAAAAAAGCATTGTTTTATCATTGTTTTGAAGTGAGAATACGAAATTTTAATACCAGAGTGAGTTAACAATGTATGAAAAATAGTTGTGTAATTTTTAAAGTAAAAAAAAGCATTGTTTTTGATATGTTTTGAAGTGAGAATACGAAATTTTAATACCAGAGTGAGTTAACAATGTATGAAAAATAGTTGTGTAATTTTTAAAGTAAAAAAAAGCATTGTTTTTGATATGTTTTGAAGTGAGAATACGAAATTTTAATACCAGAGTGAGTTAACAATGTATGAAAAATAGTTGTGTAATTTTTAAAGTAAAAAAAAGCATTGTTTTATCATTGTTTTGAAGTGAGAATACGAAATTTTAATACCAGAGTGAGTTAACAATGTATGAAAAATAGTTGTGTAATTTTTAAAGTAAAAAAAAGCATTGTTTTTGATATGTTTTGAAGTGAATAATTAAAATTTTAATACCAGAGTGAGTTAACAATGTATGAAAAATAGTTGTGTAATTTTTAAAGTAAAAAAAAGCATTGTTTTTGATATGTTTTGAAGTGAATAATTAAAATTTTAATACCAGAGTGAGTTAACAATGTATGAAAAATAGTTGTGTAATTTTTAAAGTAAAAAAAAGCATTGTTTTTGATATGTTTTGAAGTGAATAATTAAAATTTTAATACCAGAGTGAGTTAACAATGTATGAAAAATAGTTGTGTAATTTTTAAAGTAAAAAAAAGCATTGTTTTATCATATGTTTTGAAGTGAGAATACGAAATTTTAATACCAGAGTGAGTTAACAATGTATGAAAAATAGTTGTGTAATTTTTAAAGTAAAAAAAAGCATTGTTTTATCATTGTTTTGAAGTGAGAATACGAAATTTTAATACCAGAGTGAGTTAACAATGTATGAAAAATAGTTGTGTAATTTTTAAAGTAAAAAAAAGCATTGTTTTATCATTGTTTTGAAGTGAGAATACGAAATTTTAATACCAGAGTGAGTTAACAATGTATGAAAAATAGTTGTGTAATTTTTAAAGTAAAAAAAAGCATTGTTTTTGATATGTTTTGAAGTGAGAATACGAAATTTTAATACCAGAGTGAGTTAACAATGTATGAAAAATAGTTGTGTAATTTTTAAAGTAAAAAAAAGCATTGTTTTTGATATGTTTTGAAGTGAGAATACGAAATTTTAATACCAGAGTGAGTTAACAATGTATGAAAAATAGTTGTGTAATTTTTAAAGTAAAAAAAAGCATTGTTTTATCATTGTTTTGAAGTGAGAATACGAAATTTTAATACCAGAGTGAGTTAACAATGTATGAAAAATAGTTGTGTAATTTTTAAAGTAAAAAAAAGCATTGTTTTTCATATGTTTTGAAGTGAGAATACGAAATTTTAATACCAGAGTGAGTTAACAATGTATGAAAAATAGTTGTGTAATTTTTAAAGTAAAAAAAAGCATTGTTTTATCATTGTTTTGAAGTGAGAATACGAAATTTTAATACCAGAGTGAGTTAACAATGTATGAAAAATAGTTGTGTAATTTTTAAAGTAAAAAAAAGCATTGTTTTATAATGTTTTGAAGTGAATAATTAAAATTTTAATACCAGAGTGAGTTAACAATGTATAAAAATAGTTGTGTAATTTTTAAAGTAAAAAAAAGCATTGTTTTATCATATGTTTTGAAGTGAGAATACGAAATTTTAATACCAGAGTGAGTTAACAATGTATGAAAAATAGTTGTGTAATTTTTAAAGTAAAAAAAAGCATTGTTTTTCATTGTTTTGAAGTGAGAATACGAAATTTTAATACCAGAGTGAGTTAACAATGTATGAAAAATAGTTGTGTAATTTTTAAAGTAAAAAAAAGCATTGTTTTATCATTGTTTTGAAGTGAGAATACGAAATTTTAATACCAGAGTGAGTTAACAATGTATGAAAAATAGTTGTGTAATTTTTAAAGTAAAAAAAAGCATTGTTTTTGATATGTTTTGAAGTGAGAATACGAAATTTTAATACCAGAGTGAGTTAACAATGTATGAAAAATAGTTGTGTAATTTTTAAAGTAAAAAAAAGCATTGTTTTTGATATGTTTTGAAGTGAGAATACGAAATTTTAATACCAGAGTGAGTTAACAATGTATGAAAAATAGTTGTGTAATTTTTAAAGTAAAAAAAAGCATTGTTTTATCATATGTTTTGAAGTGAGAATACGAAATTTTAATACCAGAGTGAGTTAACAATGTATGAAAAATAGTTGTGTAATTTTTAAAGTAAAAAAAAGCATTGTTTTTGATATGTTTTGAAGTGAGAATACGAAATTTTAATACCAGAGTGAGTTAACAATGTATGAAAAATAGTTGTGTAATTTTTAAAGTAAAAAAAAGCATTGTTTTATAAGTGTTTTGAAGTGAGAATACGAAATTTTAATACCAGAGTGAGTTAACAATGTATGAAAAATAGTTGTGTAATTTTTAAAGTAAAAAAAAGCATTGTTTTATCATATGTTTTGAAGTGAATAATACGAAATTTTAATACCAGAGTGAGTTAACAATGTATGAAAAATAGTTGTGTAATTTTTAAAGTAAAAAAAAGCATTGTTTTTGATATGTTTTGAAGTGAGAATACGAAATTTTAATACCAGAGTGAGTTAACAATGTATGAAAAATAGTTGTGTAATTTTTAAAGTAAAAAAAAGCATTGTTTTATCATATGTTTTGAAGTGAGAATACG
>CAMPDV010003495.1:0-44341 GCA_946699065.1 Loxodes magnus | reverse complement strand
TAAAAGAAGTTAGTGATTTGAAAAGTGAAGAAGTAAAGTAAGAAGAGAAGATAGAATTTCAGTTTTAAGTAGTAAGCATATAAAAGAAGTTAGTGATTTGAAATGTAAAGAGATAAAGTAAGAAAAGAAGATAGAATTTCAGTTTTAAGTAGTAAGCATATAAAAGAAGTTAGTGATTTGAAATGTAAAGAGATAAAGTAAGAAGAGAAGATAGAATTTCAGTTTTAAGTAGTAAGCATATAAAAGAAGTTAGTGATTTGAAAAGTGAAGAAGTAAAGTAAGAAGAGAAGATAGAATTTCAGTTTTAAGTAGTAAGCATATAAAAGAAGTTAGTGATTTGAAATGTAAAGAGATAAAGTAAGAAAAGAAGATAGAATTTCAGTTTTAACTAGTAAGCATATAAAAGAAGTTAGTGATTTGAAAAGTGAAGAAGTAAAGTAAGAAAAGAAGATAGAATTTCAGTTTTAAGTAGTAAGCATATAAAGAAGTTAGTGATTTGAAAATAAAGAAGTAAGTAAAGAAAAGAAGATAGAATTTCAGTTTTAAGTAGTAAGCATATAAAAGAAGTTAGTGATTTGAAAAGTGAAGAAGTAAAGTAAGAAAAGGTGATAGAATTTCAGTTTTAAGTAGTAAGCATATAAAAGAAGTTAGTGATTTGAAAAGTGAAGAAGTAAAGTAAGAAAAGAAGATAGAATTTCAGTTTTAAGTAGTAAGCATATAAAAGAAGTTAGTGATTTGAAAAGTGAAGAAGTAAAGTAAGAAAAGAAGATAGAATTTCAGTTTTAAGTAGTAAGCATATAAAGGAAGTTAGTGATTTGAAAAGTGAAGAAGTAAAGTAAGAAAAGAAGATAGAATTTCAGTTTTAAGTAGTAAGCATATAAAAGAAGTTAGTGATTTGAAAAGTGAAGAAGTAAAGTAAGAAAAGAAGATAGAATTTCAGTTTTAAGTAGTAAGCATATAAAAGAAGTTAGTGATTTGAAAAGTGAAGAAGTAAAGTAAGAAAAGAAGATAGAATTTCAGTTTTAAGTAGTAAGCATATAAAAGAAGTTAGTGATTTGAAAAGTGAAGAAGTAAAGTAAGAAGAGAAGATAGAATTTCAGTTTTAAGTAGTAAGCATATAAAAGAAGTTAGTGATTTGAAATTTAAAGAGATAAAGTAAGAAAAGAAGATAGAATTTCAGTTTTAACTAGTAAGCATATAAAAGAAGTTAGTGATTTGAAAAGTGAAGAAGTAAAGTAAGAAAAGAAGATAGAATTTCAGTTTTAAGTAGTAAGCATATAAAAGAAGTTAGTGATTTGAAAAGTGAAGAAGTAAAGTCAGAAAAGAAGATAGAATTTCAGTTTTAAGTAGTAAGCATATAAAGAAGTTAGTGATTTGAAAAGTGAAGAAGTAAAGTAAGAAAAGAAGATAGAATTTCAGTTTTAAGTAGTAAGCATATAAAAGAAGTTAGTGATTTGAAAAGTGAAGAAGTAAAGTAAGAAAAGAAGATAGAATTTCAGTTTTAAGTAGTAAGCATATAAAGAAGTTAGTGATTTGATAAGTGAAGAAGTAAAGTAAGAAAAGAAGATAGAATTTCAGTTTTAAGTAGTAAGCATATAAAAGAAGTTAGTGATTTGAAAAGTGAAGAAGTAAAGTAAGAAAAGAAGATAGAATTTCAGTTTTAAGTAGTAAGCATATAAAAGAAGTTAGTGATTTGAAATGTAAAGAGATAAAGTAAGAAAAGAAGATAGAATTTCAGTTTTAAGTAGTAAGCATATAAAAGAAGTTAGTGATTTGAAAAGTGAAGAAGTAAAGTAAGAAAGAAGATAGAATTTCAGTTTTAAATAGTAAGCATATAAAAGAAGTTAGTGATTTGAAAAGTGAAGAAGTAAAGTAAGAAGAGAAGATAGAATTTCAGTTTTAAGTAGTAAGCATATAAAAGAAGTTAGTGATTTGAAAAGTGAAGAAGTAAAGTAAGAAAAGAAGATAGAATTTCAGTTTTAAGTAGTAAGCATATAAAAGAAGTTAGTGATTTGATAAGTGAAGAAGTAAAGTAAGAAAAGAAGATAGAATTTCAGTTTTTAAGTAGTAAGCATATAAAAGAAGTTAGTGATTTGAAAAGTGAAGAAGTAAAGTAAGAAGAGAAGATAGAATTTCAGTTTTAAGTAGTAAGCATATAAAAGAAGTTAGTGATTTGAAATGTAAAGAGATAAAGTAAGAAAAGAAGATAGAATTTCAGTTTTAAGTAGTAAGCATATAAAAGAAGTTAGTGATTTGAAAAGTGAAGAAGTAAAGTAAGAAGAGAAGATAGAATTTCAGTTTTAAGTAGTAAGCATATAAAAGAAGTTAGTGATTTGAAAAGTGAAGAAGTAAAGTAAGAAAAGAAGATAGAATTTCAGTTTTAAGTAGTAAGCATATAAAAGAAGTTAGTGATTTGAAAAGTGAAGAAGTAAAGTAAGAAAGAAGATAGAATTTCAGTTTTAAGTAGTAAGCATATAAAGAAGTTAGTGATTTGAAAAGTGAAGAAGTAAAGTAAGAAAAGAAGATAGAATTTCAGTTTTAAGTAGTAAGCATATAAAAGAAGTTAGTGATTTGAAAAGTGAAGAAGTAAAGTAAGAAAAGAAGATAGAATTTCAGTTTTAAGTAGTAAGCATATAAAGGAAGTTAGTGATTTGAAAAGTGAAGAAGTAAAGTAAGAAAAGAAGATAGAATTTCAGTTTTAAGTAGTAAGCATATAAAAGAAGTTAGTGATTTGAAAATAAAAGAAGTAAAGTCAGAAAAGAAGATAGAATTTCAGTTTTAAGTAGTAAGCATATAAAAGAAGTTAGTGATTTGAAAAGTGAAGAAGTAAAGTAAGAAAGAAGATAGAATTTCAGTTTTAAGTAGTAAGCATATAAAAGAAGTTAGTGATTTGAAAAGTGAAGAAGTAAAGTAAGAAAAGAAGATAGAATTTCAGTTTTAAGTAGTAAGCATATAAAAGAAGTTAGTGATTTGATAAGTGAAGAAGTAAAGTAAGAAAAGAAGATAGAATTTCAGTTTTAAGTAGTAAGCATATAAAAGAAGTTAGTGATTTGAAAAGTGAAGAAGTAAAGTAAGAAAAGAAGATAGAATTTCAGTTTTAAGTAGTAAGCATATAAAAGAAGTTAGTGATTTGAAAATAAAAGAAGTAAAGTAAGAAAAGAAGATAGAATTTCAGTTTTAAGTAGTAAGCATATAAAAGAAGTTAGTGATTTGAAATGTAAAGAGATAAAGTAAGAAAAGAAGATAGAATTTCAGTTTTAAGTAGTAAGCATATAAAAGAAGTTAGTGATTTGAAAAGTGAAGAAGTAAAGTAAGAAAGAAGATAGAATTTCAGTTTTAAATAGTAAGCATATAAAAGAAGTTAGTGATTTGAAAAGTGAAGAAGTAAAGTAAGAAGAGAAGATAGAATTTCAGTTTTAAGTAGTAAGCATATAAAAGAAGTTAGTGATTTGAAAAGTGAAGAAGTAAAGTAAGAAAAGAAGATAGAATTTCAGTTTTAAGTAGTAAGCATATAAAAGAAGTTAGTGATTTGATAAGTGAAGAAGTAAAGTAAGAAAAGAAGATAGAATTTCAGTTTTAAGTAGTAAGCATATAAAAGAAGTTAGTGATTTGAAAAGTGAAGAAGTAAAGTAAGAAGAGAAGATAGAATTTCAGTTTTAAGTAGTAAGCATATAAAAGAAGTTAGTGATTTGAAATGTAAAGAGATAAAGTAAGAAAAGAAGATAGAATTTCAGTTTTAAGTAGTAAGCATATAAAAGAAGTTAGTGATTTGAAATGTAAAGAGATAAAGTAAGAAGAGAAGATAGAATTTCAGTTTTAAGTAGTAAGCATATAAAAGAAGTTAGTGATTTGAAAAGTGAAGAAGTAAAGTAAGAAGAGAAGATAGAATTTCAGTTTTAAGTAGTAAGCATATAAAAGAAGTTAGTGATTTGAAATGTAAAGAGATAAAGTAAGAAAAGAAGATAGAATTTCAGTTTTAACTAGTAAGCATATAAAAGAAGTTAGTGATTTGAAAAGTGAAGAAGTAAAGTAAGAAAAGAAGATAGAATTTCAGTTTTAAGTAGTAAGCATATAAAAGAAGTTAGTGATTTGAAAATAAAAGAAGTAAAGTAAGAAAAGAAGATAGAATTTCAGTTTTAAGTAGTAAGCATATAAAAGAAGTTAGTGATTTGAAAAGTGAAGAAGTAAAGTAAGAAAGAAGATAGAATTTCAGTTTTAAGTAGTAAGCATATAAAAGAAGTTAGTGATTTGAAAATAAAAGAAGTAAAGTAAGAAAAGAAGATAGAATTTCAGTTTTAAGTAGTAAGCATATAAAAGAAGTTAGTGATTTGAAAAGTGAAGAAGTAAAGTAAGAAAAGAAGATAGAATTTCAGTTTTAACTAGTAAGCATATAAAAGAAGTTAGTGATTTGAAAAGTGAAGAAGTAAAGTAAGAAAAGAAGATAGAATTTCAGTTTTAAGTAGTAAGCATATAAAAGAAGTTAGTGATTTGAAAATAAAAGAAGTAAAGTAAGAAAAGAAGATAGAATTTCAGTTTTAAGTAGTAAGCATATAAAAGAAGTTAGTGATTTGAAAAGTGAAGAAGTAAAGTAAGAAAAGAAGATAGAATTTCAGTTTTAAGTAGTAAGCATATAAAAGAAGTTAGTGATTTGAAAAGTGAAGAAGTAAAGTAAGAAGAGAAGATAGAATTTCAGTTTTAAGTAGTAAGCATATAAAAGAAGTTAGTGATTTGAAAAGTGAAGAAGTAAAGTAAGAAAAGAAGATAGAATTTCAGTTTTAAGTAGTAAGCATATAAAAGAAGTTAGTGATTTGAAAAGTGAAGAAGTAAAGTAAGAAAAGAAGATAGAATTTCAGTTTTAAGTAGTAAGCATATAAAAGAAGTTAGTGATTTGAAAAGTGAAGAAGTAAAGTAAGAAAAAAAGATAGAATTTCAGTTTTAAGTAGTAAGCATATAAAAGAAGTTAGTGATTTGAAAAGTGAAGAAGTAAAGTAAGAAGAGAAGATAGAATTTCAGTTTTAAGTAGTAAGCATATAAAGGAAGTTAGTGATTTGAAAAGTGAAGAAGTAAAGTAAGAAAAGAAGATAGAATTTCAGTTTTAAGTAGTAAGCATATAAAGGAAGTTAGTGATTTGAAAAGTGAAGAAGTAAAGTAAGAAAAGAAGATAGAATTTCAGTTTTAAGTAGTAAGCATATAAAAGAAGTTAGTGATTTGAAAAGTGAAGAAGTAAAGTCAGAAAAGAAGATAGAATTTCAGTTTTAAGTAGTAAGCATATAAAAGAAGTTAGTGATTTGAAAAGTGAAGAAGTAAAGTAAGAAAAGAAGATAGAATTTCAGTTTTAAGTAGTAAGCATATAAAAGAAGTTAGTGATTTGAAAAGTGAAGAAGTAAAGTAAGAAAAGAAGATAGAATTTCAGTTTTAAGTAGTAAGCATATAAAAGAAGTTAGTGATTTGAAAAGTGAAGAAGTAAAGTAAGAAGAGAAGATAGAATTTCAGTTTTAAGTAGTAAGCATATAAAAGAAGTTAGTGATTTGAAATGTAAAGAGATAAAGTAAGAAAAGAAGATAGAATTTCAGTTTTAAGTAGTAAGCATATAAAAGAAGTTAGTGATTTGAAAATAAAAGAAGTAAAGTAAGAAAAGAAGATAGAATTTCAGTTTTAAGTAGTAAGCATATAAAAGAAGTTAGTGATTTGAAAAGTGAAGAAGTAAAGTAAGAAAAGAAGATAGAATTTCAGTTTTAAGTAGTAAGCATATAAAAGAAGTTAGTGATTTGAAAAGTGAAGAAGTAAAGTAAGAAGAGAAGATAGAATTTCAGTTTTAAGTAGTAAGCATATAAAAGAAGTTAGTGATTTGAAATGTAAAGAGATAAAGTAAGAAAAGAAGATAGAATTTCAGTTTTAACTAGTAAGCATATAAAAGAAGTTAGTGATTTGAAAAGTGAAGAAGTAAAGTAAGAAAAGAAGATAGAATTTCAGTTTTAAGTAGTAAGCATATAAAAGAAGTTAGTGATTTGAAATGTAAAGAGATAAAGTAAGAAGAGAAGATAGAATTTCAGTTTTAACTAGTAAGCATATAAAAGAAGTTAGTGATTTGAAAAGTGAAGAAGTAAAGTAAGAAAAGAAGATAGAATTTCAGTTTTAAGTAGTAAGCATATAAAAGAAGTTAGTGATTTGAAAAGTGAAGAAGTAAAGTAAGAAAAGAAGATAGAATTTCAGTTTTAAGTAGTAAGCATATAAAAGAAGTTAGTGATTTGAAAAGTGAAGAAGTAAAGTAAGAAAAGAAGATAGAATTTCAGTTTTAAGTAGTAAGCATATAAAAGAAGTTAGTGATTTGAAAAGTGAAGAAGTAAAGTAAGAAAAGAAGATAGAATTTCAGTTTTAAGTAGTAAGCATATAAAAGAAGTTAGTGATTTGAAAAGTGAAGAAGTAAAGTAAGAAAAGAAGATAGAATTTCAGTTTTAAGTAGTAAGCATATAAAAGAAGTTAGTGATTTGAAATGTAAAGAGATAAAGTAAGAAAAGAAGATAGAATTTCAGTTTTAAGTAGTAAGCATATAAAAGAAGTTAGTGATTTGAAAAGTGAAGAAGTAAAGTAAGAAAAGAAGATAGAATTTCAGTTTTAAGTAGTAAGCATATAAAGAAGTTAGTGATTTGAAAAGTGAAGAAGTAAAGTAAGAAAAGAAGATAGAATTTCAGTTTTAAGTAGTAAGCATATAAAAGAAGTTAGTGATTTGAAAAGTGAAGAAGTAAAGTAAGAAAAGAAGATAGAATTTCAGTTTTAAGTAGTAAGCATATAAAAGAAGTTAGTGATTTGAAAAGTGAAGAAGTAAAGTAAGAAAGAAGATAGAATTTCAGTTTTAAGTAGTAAGCATATAAAAGAAGTTAGTGATTTGAAAATAAAAGAAGTAAAGTAAGAAAAGAAGATAGAATTTCAGTTTTAAGTAGTAAGCATATAAAGAAGTTAGTGATTTGAAAAGTGAAGAAGTAAAGTAAGAAAAGAAGATAGAATTTCAGTTTTAAGTAGTAAGCATATAAAGAAGTTAGTGATTTGAAAAGTGAAGAAGTAAAGTAAGAAAGAAGATAGAATTTCAGTTTTAAGTAGTAAGCATATAAAGGAAGTTAGTGATTTGAAAAGTGAAGAAGTAAAGTAAGAAAAGAAGATAGAATTTCAGTTTTAAGTAGTAAGCATATAAAAGAAGTTAGTGATTTGAAAAGTGAAGAAGTAAAGTAAGAAAAGAAGATAGAATTTCAGTTTTAAGTAGTAAGCATATAAAAGAAGTTAGGATTTGAAAAGTGAAGAAGTAAAGTAAGAAAAGAAGATAGAATTTCAGTTTTAAGTAGTAAGCATATAAAAGAAGTTAGTGATTTGAAAAGTGAAGAAGTAAAGTAAGAAAAGAAGATAGAATTTCAGTTTTAAGTAGTAAGCATATAAAAGAAGTTAGTGATTTGAAAAGTGAAGAAGTAAAGTAAGAAAAGAAGATAGAATTTCAGTTTTAAGTAGTAAGCATATAAAAGAAGTTAGTGATTTGAAAAGTGAAGAAGTAAAGTAAGAAAAGAAGATAGAATTTCAGTTTTAAGTAGTAAGCATATAAAAGAAGTTAGTGTTTTGAAAAGTGAAGAAGTAAAGTAAGAAAAGAAGATAGAATTTCAGTTTTAAGTAGTAAGCATATAAAAGAAGTTAGTGATTTGAAAAGTGAAGAAGTAAAGTAAGAAAGAAGATAGAATTTCAGTTTTAAGTAGTAAGCATATAAAAGAAGTTAGTGATTTGAAAAGTGAAGAAGTAAAGTAAGAAAAGAAGATAGAATTTCAGTTTTAAGTAGTAAGCATATAAAGAAGTTAGTGATTTGAAAAGTGAAGAAGTAAAGTAAGAAGAGAAGATAGAATTTCAGTTTTAAGTAGTAAGCATATAAAAGAAGTTAGTGATTTGAAATGTAAAGAGATAAAGTAAGAAAAGAAGATAGAATTTCAGTTTTAACTAGTAAGCATATAAAAGAAGTTAGTGATTTGAAAAGTGAAGAAGTAAAGTAAGAAAAGAAGATAGAATTTCAGTTTTAAGTAGTAAGCATATAAAAGAAGTTAGTGATTTGAAAGTGAAGAAGTAAAGTAAGAAAAGAAGATAGAATTTCAGTTTTAAGTAGTAAGCATATAAAAGAAGTTAGTGATTTGAAAAGTGAAGAAGTAAAGTAAGAAAAGAAGATAGAATTTCAGTTTTAAGTAGTAAGCATATAAAAGAAGTTAGTGATTTGAAAAGTGAAGAAGTAAAGTAAGAAAAGAAGATAGAATTTCAGTTTTAAGTAGTAAGCATATAAAGGAAGTTAGTGATTTGAAAAGTGAAGAAGTAAAGTAAGAAAAGAAGATAGAATTTCAGTTTTAAGTAGTAAGCATATAAAAGAAGTTAGTGATTTGAAAAGTGAAGAAGTAAAGTAAGAAAAGAAGATAGAATTTCAGTTTTAAGTAGTAAGCATATAAAAGAAGTTAGTGATTTGAAATGTAAAGAGATAAAGTAAGAAGAGAAGATAGAATTTCAGTTTTAACTAGTAAGCATATAAAAGAAGTTAGTGATTTGAAATGTAAAGAGATAAAGTAAGAAAAGAAGATAGAATTTCAGTTTTAAGTAGTAAGCATATAAAAGAAGTTAGTGATTTGAAAAGTGAAGAAGTAAAGTAAGAAAGAAGATAGAATTTCAGTTTTAAGTAGTAAGCATATAAAAGAAGTTAGTGTTTTGAAAAGTGAAGAAGTAAAGTAAGAAAGAAGATAGAATTTCAGTTTTAAGTAGTAAGCATATAAAAGAAGTTAGTGATTTGAAAAGTGAAGAAGTAAAGTAAGAAAAGAAGATAGAATTTCAGTTTTAAGTAGTAAGCATATAAAAGAAGTTAGTGATTTGAAAAGTGAAGAAGTAAAGTAAGAAAAGAAGATAGAATTTCAGTTTTAAGTAGTAAGCATATAAAAGAAGTTAGTGATTTGAAAAGTGAAGAAGTAAAGTAAGAAGAGAAGATAGAATTTCAGTTTTAAGTAGTAAGCATATAAAAGAAGTTAGTGATTTGAAATGTAAAGAGATAAAGTAAGAAAAGAAGATAGAATTTCAGTTTTAACTAGTAAGCATATAAAGAAGTTAGTGATTTGAAAAGTGAAGAAGTAAAGTAAGAAAAGAAGATAGAATTTCAGTTTTAAGTAGTAAGCATATAAAAGAAGTTAGTGATTTGAAAAGTGAAGAAGTAAAGTAAGAAAAGAAGATAGAATTTCAGTTTTAAGTAGTAAGCATATAAAAGAAGTTAGTGATTTGAAAAGTGAAGAAGTAAAGTAAGAAAAGAAGATAGAATTTCAGTTTTAAGTAGTAAGCATATAAAAGAAGTTAGTGATTTGAAAAGTGAAGAAGTAAAGTAAGAAAAGAAGATAGAATTTCAGTTTTAAGTAGTAAGCATATAAAGGAAGTTAGTGATTTGAAAAGTGAAGAAGTAAAGTAAGAAAGAAGATAGAATTTCAGTTTTAAGTAGTAAGCATATAAAAGAAGTTAGTGATTTGAAAAGTGAAGAAGTAAAGTAAGAAAAGAAGATAGAATTTCAGTTTTAAGTAGTAAGCATATAAAGAAGTTAGTGATTTGAAATGTAAAGAGATAAGTAAGAAGAGAAGATAGAATTTCAGTTTTAACTAGTAAGCATATAAAAGAAGTTAGTGATTTGAAATGTAAAGAGATAAAGTAAGAAAAGAAGATAGAATTTCAGTTTTAAGTAGTAAGCATATAAAAGAAGTTAGTGATTTGAAAAGTGAAGAAGTAAAGTAAGAAAAGAAGATAGAATTTCAGTTTTAAGTAGTAAGCATATAAAAGAAGTTAGTGATTTGAAAATAAAGAAGTAAAGTAAGAAAGAAGATAGAATTTCAGTTTTAAGTAGTAAGCATATAAAAGAAGTTAGTGATTTGAAAAGTGAAGAAGTAAAGTAAGAAAAGAAGATAGAATTTCAGTTTTAAGTAGTAAGCATATAAAGAAGTTAGTGATTTGAAAAGTGAAGAAGTAAAGTAGAAAGAAGATAGAATTTCAGTTTTAAGTAGTAAGCATATAAAAGAAGTTAGTGATTTGAAAAGTGAAGAAGTAAAGTAAGAAAGAAGATAGAATTTCAGTTTTAAGTAGTAAGCATATAAAGGAAGTTAGTGATTTGAAAAGTGAAGAAGTAAAGTAAGAAAAGAAGATAGAATTTCAGTTTTAAGTAGTAAGCATATAAAAGAAGTTAGTGATTTGAAAAGTGAAGAAGTAAAGTAAGAAAAGAAGATAGAATTTCAGTTTTAAGTAGTAGCATATAAAAGAAGTTAGTGATTTGAAATGTAAAGAGATAAAGTAAGAAGAGAAGATAGAATTTCAGTTTTAACTAGTAAGCATATAAAGAAGTTAGTGATTTGAAATGTAAAGAGATAAAGTAAGAAAAGAAGATAGAATTTCAGTTTTAAGTAGTAAGCATATAAAAGAAGTTAGTGATTTGAAAAGTGAAGAAGTAAAGTAAGAAAAGAAGATAGAATTTCAGTTTTAAGTAGTAAGCATATAAAAGAAGTTAGTGATTTGAAAATAAAAGAAGTAAAGTAAGAAAAGAAGATAGAATTTCAGTTTTAAGTAGTAAGCATATAAAAGAAGTTAGTGATTTGAAAAGTGAAGAAGTAAGTAAGAAAAGAAGATAGAATTTCAGTTTTAAGTAGTAAGCATATAAAAGAAGTTAGTGATTTGAAAAGTGAAGAAGTAAAGTAAGAAAAGAAGATAGAATTTCAGTTTTAAGTAGTAAGCATATAAAAGAAGTTAGTGATTTGAAAAGTGAAGAAGTAAAGTAAGAAGAGAAGATAGAATTTCAGTTTTAAGTAGTAAGCATATAAAAGAAGTTAGTGATTTGAAATGTAAAGAGATAAAGTAAGAGAGAAGATAGAATTTCAGTTTTAACTAGTAAGCATATAAAGAAGTTAGTGATTTGAAAGTGAAGAAGTAAAGTAAGAAAAGAAGATAGAATTTCAGTTTTAAGTAGTAAGCATATAAAAGAAGTTAGTGATTGAAAAGTGAAGAAGTAAAGTAAGAAAAGAAGATAGAATTTCAGTTTTAAGTAGTAAGCATATAAAAGAAGTTAGTGATTTGATAAGTGAAGAAGTAAAGTAAGAAAAGAAGATAGAATTTCAGTTTTAAGTAGTAAGCATATAAAAGAAGTTAGTGATTTGAAAAGTGAAGAAGTAAAGTAAGAAGAGAAGATAGAATTTCAGTTTTAAGTAGTAAGCATATAAAAGAAGTTAGTGATTTGAAATGTAAAGAGATAAAGTAAGAAAAGAAGATAGAATTTCAGTTTTAAGTAGTAAGCATATAAAAGAAGTTAGTGATTTGAAAAGTGAAGAAGTAAAGTAAGAAGAGAAGATAGAATTTCAGTTTTAAGTAGTAAGCATATAAAAGAAGTTAGTGATTTGAAAAGTGAAGAAGTAAAGTAAGAAAAGAAGATAGAATTTCAGTTTTAAGTAGTAAGCATATAAAAGAAGTTAGTGATTTGAAAAGTGAAGAAGTAAAGTAAGAAGAGAAGATAGAATTTCAGTTTTAAGTAGTAAGCATATAAAAGAAGTTAGTGATTTGAAAATAAAAGAAGTAAAGTAAGAAAAGAAGATAGAATTTCAGTTTTAAGTAGTAAGCATATAAAAGAAGTTAGTGATTTGAAAAGTGAAGAAGTAAAGTAAGAAAAGAAGATAGAATTTCAGTTTTAAGTAGTAAGCATATAAAGAAGTTAGTGATTTGAAAAGTGAAGAAGTAAAGTAAGAAGAGAAGATAGAATTTCAGTTTTAAGTAGTAAGCATATAAAAGAAGTTAGTGATTTGAAAAGTGAAGAAGTAAAGTAAGAAAAGAAGATAGAATTTCAGTTTTAAGTAGTAAGCATATAAAAGAAGTTAGTGATTTGAAAAGTGAAGAAGTAAAGTAAGAAAAGAAGATAGAATTTCAGTTTTAAGTAGTAAGCATATAAAAGAAGTTAGTGATTTGAAAAGTGAAGAAGTAAAGTAAGAAAGAAGATAGAATTTCAGTTTTAAGTAGTAAGCATATAAAAGAAGTTAGTGATTTGAAAAGTGAAGAAGTAAAGTAAGAAAAGAAGATAGAATTTCAGTTTTAAGTAGTAAGCATATAAAAGAAGTTAGTGATTTGAAAAGTGAAGAAGTAAAGTAAGAAAAGAAGATAGAATTTCAGTTTTAAGTAGTAAGCATATAAAAGAAGTTAGTGATTTGAAAAGTGAAGAAGTAAAGTAAGAAAAGAAGATAGAATTTCAGTTTTAAGTAGTAAGCATATAAAGAAGTTAGTGATTTGAAAATAAAGAAGTAAAGTAAGAAAAGAAGATAGAATTTCAGTTTTAAGTAGTAAGCATATAAAAGAAGTTAGTGATTTGAAAAGTGAAGAAGTAAAGTAAGAAAAGAAGATAGAATTTCAGTTTTAAGTAGTAAGCATATAAAAGAAGTTAGTGATTTGATAAGTGAAGAAGTAAAGTAAGAAAAGAAGATAGAATTTCAGTTTTAACTAGTAAGCATATAAAGAAGTTAGTGATTTGAAAAGTGAAGAAGTAAAGTAAGAAAAGAAGATAGAATTTCAGTTTTAAGTAGTAAGCATATAAAGAAGTTAGTGATTTGAAAAGTGAAGAAGTAAAGTAAGAAAAGAAGATAGAATTTCAGTTTTAAGTAGTAAGCATATAAAAGAAGTTAGTGATTTGAAATGTAAAGAGATAAAGTAAGAAGAGAAGATAGAATTTCAGTTTTAACTAGTAAGCATATAAAAGAAGTTAGTGATTTGAAAAGTGAAGAAGTAAAGTAAGAAAAGAAGATAGAATTTCAGTTTTAAGTAGTAAGCATATAAAAGAAGTTAGTGATTTGAAAAGTGAAGAAGTAAAGTAAGAAAAGAAGATAGAATTTCAGTTTTAAGTAGTAAGCATATAAAAGAAGTTAGTGATTTGAAAAGTGAAGAAGTAAAGTAAGAAAAGAAGATAGAATTTCAGTTTTAAGTAGTAAGCATATAAAAGAAGTTAGTGATTTGAAAAGTGAAGAAGTAAAGTAAGAAAAGAAGATAGAATTTCAGTTTTAAGTAGTAAGCATATAAAAGAAGTTAGTGATTTGATAAGTGAAGAAGTAAAGTAAGAAAGAGATAGAATTTCAGTTTTAACTAGTAAGCATATAAAAGAAGTTAGTGATTTGAAAAGTGAAGAAGTAAAGTAAGAAAAGAAGATAGAATTTCAGTTTTAAGTAGTAAGCATATAAAAGAAGTTAGTGATTTGAAAAGTGAAGAAGTAAAGTAAGAAAAGAAGATAGAATTTCAGTTTTAAGTAGTAAGCATATAAAAGAAGTTAGTGATTTGAAATGTAAAGAGATAAAGTAAGAAGAGAAGATAGAATTTCAGTTTTAACTAGTAAGCATATAAAAGAAGTTAGTGATTTGAAAAGTGAAGAAGTAAAGTAAGAAAAGAAGATAGAATTTCAGTTTTAAGTAGTAAGCATATAAAAGAAGTTAGTGATTTGAAAAGTGAAGAAGTAAAGTAAGAAAAGAAGATAGAATTTCAGTTTTAACTAGTAAGCATATAAAAGAAGTTAGTGATTTGAAAAGTGAAGAAGTAAAGTAAGAAAAGAAGATAGAATTTCAGTTTTAAGTAGTAAGCATATAAAAGAAGTTAGTGATTTGAAAAGTGAAGAAGTAAAGTAAGAAAAGAAGATAGAATTTCAGTTTTAAGTAGTAAGCATATAAAAGAAGTTAGTGATTTGAAAAGTGAAGAAGTAAAGTAAGAAAAGAAGATAGAATTTCAGTTTTAAGTAGTAAGCATATAAAAGAAGTTAGTGATTTGAAAAGTGAAGAAGTAAAGTAAGAAAAGAAGATAGAATTTCAGTTTTAAGTAGTAAGCATATAAAAGAAGTTAGTGATTTGAAAAGTGAAGAAGTAAAGTAAGAAAAGAAGATAGAATTTCAGTTTTAAGTAGTAAGCATATAAAGGAAGTTAGTGATTTGAAAAGTGAAGAAGTAAAGTAAGAAAAGAAGATAGAATTTCAGTTTTAAGTAGTAAGCATATAAAAGAAGTTAGTGATTTGAAAAGTGAAGAAGTAAAGTAAGAAGAGAAGATAGAATTTCAGTTTTAAGTAGTAAGCATATAAAAGAAGTTAGTGATTTGAAATGTAAAGAGATAAAGTAAGAAGAGAAGATAGAATTACTTTATCTCTTTACATTTCAAATCACTAACTTCTTTTATATGCTTACTACTTAAAACTGAAATTCTATCTTCTCTTCTTACTTTACTTCTTCACTTTTCAAATCACTAACTTCTTTTATATGCTTACTACTTAAAACTGAAATTCTATCTTCTTTTCTTACTTTACTTCTTCACTTTTCAAATCACTAACTTCCTTTATATGCTTACTACTTAAAACTGAAATTCTATCTTCTTTTCTTACTTTACTTCTTCACTTTTCAAATCACTAACTTCTTTTATATGCTTACTACTTAAAACTGAAATTCTATCTTCTTTTCTTACTTTACTTCTTCACTTTTCAAATCACTAACTTCTTTTATATGCTTACTACTTAAAACTGAAATTCTATCTTCTTTTCTTACTTTACTTCTTCACTTTTCAAATCACTAACTTCTTTTATATGCTTACTACTTAAAACTGAAATTCTATCTTCTTTTCTTACTTTACTTCTTCACTTTTCAAATCACTAACTTCTTTTATATGCTTACTACTTAAAACTGAAATTCTATCTTCTTTTCTTACTTTACTTCTTCACTTTTCAAATCACTAACTTCTTTTATATGCTTACTAGTTAAAACTGAAATTCTATCTTCTTTTCTTACTTTACTTCTTCACTTTTCAAATCACTAACTTCTTTTATATGCTTACTACTTAAAACTGAAATCTATCTTCTTTTCTTACTTTACTTCTTCACTTTTCAAATCACTAACTTCTTTTATATGCTTACTAGTTAAAACTGAAATTCTATCTTCTCTTCTTACTTTATCTCTTTACATTTCAAATCACTAACTTCTTTTATATGCTTACTACTTAAAACTGAAATTCTATCTTCTTTTCTTACTTTACTTCTTCACTTTTCAAATCACTAACTTCTTTTATATGCTTACTACTTAAAACTGAAATTCTATCTTCTTTTCTTACTTTACTTCTTCACTTTTCAAATCACTAACTTCTTTTATATGCTTACTAGTTAAAACTGAAATTCTATCTTCTTTTCTTACTTTACTTCTTCACTTATCAAATCACTAACTTCTTTTATATGCTTACTACTTAAAACTGAAAATTCTATCTTCTTTTCTTACTTTACTTCTTCACTTTTCAAATCACTAACTTCTTTTATATGCTTACTACTTAAAACTGAAATTCTATCTTCTTTTCTTACTTTACTTCTTCACTTTTCAAATCACTAACTTCTTTTATATGCTTACTACTTAAACTGAAATTCTATCTTCTTTTCTTACTTTACTTCTTCACTTTTCAAATCACTAACTTCTTTTATATGCTTACTACTTAAAACTGAAATTCTATCTTCTTTTCTTACTTTACTTCTTCACTTTTCAAATCACTAACTTCTTTTATATGCTTACTAGTTAAAACTGAAATTCTATCTTCTCTTCTTACTTTATCTCTTTACATTTCAAATCCACTAACTTCTTTTATATGCTTACTACTTAAAACTGAAATTCTATCTTCTTTTCTTACTTTACTTCTTCACTTTTCAAATCACTAACTTCTTTTATATGCTTACTACTTAAAACTGAAATTCTATCTTCTTTTCTTACTTTACTTCTTCACTTTTCAAATCACTAACTTCTTTTATATGCTTACTAGTTAAAACTGAAATTCTATCTTCTTTTCTTACTTTACTTCTTCACTTATCAAATCACTAACTTCTTTTATATGCTTACTACTTAAAACTGAAATTCTATCTTCTTTTCTTACTTTACTTCTTCACTTTTCAAATCACTAACTTCTTTTATATGCTTACTACTTAAAACTGAAATTCTATCTTCTTTTCTTACTTTACTTCTTTTATTTTCAAATCACTAACTTCTTTTATATGCTTACTACTTAAAACTGAAATTCTATCTTCTTTTCTTACTTTACTTCTTCACTTTTCAAATCACTAACTTCTTTTATATGCTTACTACTTAAAACTGAAATTCTATCTTCTTTTCTTACTTTACTTCTTCACTTTTCAAATCACTAACTTCTTTTATATGCTTACTACTTAAAACTGAAATTCTATCTTCTTTTCTTACTTTACTTCTTCACTTTTCAAATCACTAACTTCTTTTATATGCTTACTACTTAAAACTGAAATTCTATCTTCTTTTCTTACTTTACTTCTTCACTTTTCAAATCACTAACTTCTTTTATATGCTTACTACTTAAAACTGAAATTCTATCTTCTTTTCTTACTTTACTTCTTCACTTTTCAAATCACTAACTTCTTTTATATGCTTACTACTTAAAACTGAAATTCTATCTTCTTTTCTTACTTTACTTCTTCACTTTTCAAATCACTAACTTCTTTTATATGCTTACTACTTAAAACTGAAATTCTATCTCTTCTTCTTACTTTACTTCTTCACTTTTCAAATCACTAACTTCTTTTATATGCTTACTACTTAAACTGAAATTCTATCTTCTTTTCTTACTTTACTTCTTCACTTTTCAAATCACTAACTTCTTTTATATGCTTACTACTTAAAACTGAAATTCTATCTTCTTTCTTACTTTACTTCTTTTATTTTCAATCACTAACTTCTTTTATATGCTTACTACTTAAAACTGAAATTCTATCTTCTCTTCTTACTTTACTTCTTCACTTTTCAAATCACTAACTTCTTTTATATGCTTACTACTTAAAACTGAAATTCTATCTTCTTTTCTTACTTTACTTCTTCACTTTTCAAATCACTAACTTCTTTTATATGCTTACTACTTAAAACTGAAATTCTATCTCTCTTCTTACTTTACTTCTTCACTTTTCAAATCACTAACTTCTTTTATATGCTTACTACTCTAAAACTGAAATTCTATCTTCTTTTCTTACTTTATCTCTTTACATTTCAAATCACTAACTTCTTTTATATGCTTACTACTTAAAACTGAAATTCTATCTTCTCTTCTTACTTTACTTCTTCACTTTTCAAATCACTAACTTCTTTTATATGCTTACTACTTAAAACTGAAATTCTATCTTCTTTTCTTACTTTACTTCTTCACTTATCAAATCACTAACTTCTTTTATATGCTTACTACTTAAAACTGAAATTCTATCTTCTTTTCTTACTTTACTTCTTCACTTTTCAAATCACTAACTTCTTTTATATGCTTACTACTTAAAACTGAAATTCTATCTTCTTTTCTTACTTTACTTCTTCACTTTTCAAATCACTAACTTCTTTTATATGCTTACTAGTTAAAACTGAAATTCTATCTTCTCTTCTTACTTTATCTCTTTACATTTCAAATCACTAACTTCTTTTATATGCTTACTACTTAAAACTGAAATTCTATCTTCTCTTCTTACTTACTTCTTCACTTTTCAAATCACTAACTTCTTTTATATGCTTACTACTTAAAACTGAAATTCTATCTTCTTTTCTTACTTTACTTCTTCACTTTTCAAATCACTAACTTCTTTTATATGCTTACTACTTAAAACTGAAATTCTATCTTCTTTTCTTACTTTACTTCTTCACTTTTCAAATCACTAACTTCTTTTATATGCTTACTACTTAAAACTGAAATTCTATCTTCTTTTCTTACTTTACTTCTTTTATTTTCAAATCACTAACTTCTTTTATATGCTTACTACTTAAAACTGAAATTCTATCTTCTTTTCTTACTTTACTTCTTCACTTTTCAATCACTAACTTCTTTTATATGCTTACTACTTAAAACTGAAATTCTATCTTCTTTTCTTACTTTATCTCTTTACATTTCAAATCACTAACTTCTTTTATATGCTTACTAGTTAAAACTGAAATTCTATCTTCTCTTCTTACTTTATCTCTTTACATTTCAAATCACTAACTTCTTTTATATGCTTACTACTTAAAACTGAAATTCTATCTTCTTTTCTTACTTTACTTCTTCACTTTTCAAATCACTAACTTCTTTTATATGCTTACTACTTAAACTGAAATTCTATCTTCTTTTCTTACTTTACTTCTTCACTTTTCAAATCACTAACTTCCTTTATATGCTTACTACTTTAAAACTGAAATTCTATCTTCTTTTCTTACTTTACTTCTTCACTTTTCAAATCACTAACTTCTTTTATATGCTTACTACTTAAAACTGAAATTCTATCTTCTTTTCTTACTTTACTTCTTCACTTTTCAAATCACTAACTTCTTTTATATGCTTACTACTTAAAACTGAAATTCTATCTTCTTTTCTTACTTTACTTCTTCACTTTTCAAATCACTAACTTCTTTTATATGCTTACTACTTAAAACTGAAATTCTATCTTCTTTTCTTACTTTACTTCTTTATTTTCAAATCACTAACTTCTTTTATATGCTTACTACTTAAAACTGAAATTCTATCTTCTTTTCTTACTTTACTTCTTCACTTTTCAAATCACTAACTTCTTTTATATGCTTACTACTTAAAACTGAAATTCTATCTTCTTTTTCTTACTTTATCTCTTTACATTTCAAATCACTAACTTCTTTTATATGCTTACTAGTTAAACTGAAATTCTATCTTCTCTTCTTACTTTATCTCTTTACATTTCAAATCACTAACTTCTTTTATATGCTTACTACTTAAAACTGAAATTCTATCTTCTTTTCTTACTTTACTTCTTCACTTTTCAAATCACTAACTTCTTTTATATGCTTACTACTTAAAACTGAAATTCTATCTTCTTTTCTTACTTTACTTCTTCACTTTTCAAATCACTAACTTCCTTTATATGCTTACTACTTAAAACTGAAATTCTATCTTCTTTTCTTACTTTACTTCTTCACTTTTCAAATCACTAACTTCTTTTATATGCTTACTACTTAAAACTGAAATTCTATCTTCTTTTCTTACTTTACTTCTTCACTTTTCAAATCACTAACTTCTTTTATATGCTTACTACTTAAAACTGAAATTCTATCTTCTTTTCTTACTTTACTTCTTCACTTTTCAAATCACTAACTTCTTTTATATGCTTACTACTTAAAACTGAAATTCTATCTTCTTTTCTTACTTTACTTCTTCACTTTTCAAATCACTAACTTCTTTTATATGCTTACTAGTTAAAACTGAAATTCTATCTTCTTTTCTTACTTTATCTCTTTACATTTCAAATCACTAACTTCTTTTATATGCTTACTACTTAAAACTGAAATTCTATCTTCTCTTCTTACTTTACTTCTTCACTTTTCAAATCACTAACTTCTTTTATATGCTTACTACTTAAAACTGAAATTCTATCTTCTTTTCTTACTTTACTTCTTCACTTTTCAAATCACTAACTTCTTTTATATGCTTACTACTTAAAACTGAAATTCTATCTTCTTTTCTTACTTTACTTCTTCACTTTTCAAATCACTAACTTCTTTTATATGCTTACTACTTAAAACTGAAATTCTATCTTCTTTTCTTACTTTACTTCTTCACTTTTCAAAACACTAACTTCTTTTATATGCTTACTACTTAAAACTGAAATTCTATCTTCTTTTCTTACTTTACTTCTTCACTTTTCAAATCACTAACTTCTTTATATGCTTACTACTTAAAACTGAAATTCTATCTTCTTTTCTTACTTTATCTCTTTACATTTCAAATCACTAACTTCTTTTATATGCTTACTAGTTAAAACTGAAATTCTATCTTCTCTTCTTACTTTATCTCTTTACATTTCAAATCACTAACTTCTTTTATATGCTTACTACTTAAAACTGAAATTCTATCTTCTTTTCTTACTTTACTTCTTCACTTTTCAAATCACTAACTTCTTTTATATGCTTACTACTTAAAACTGAAATTCTATCTTCTTTTCTTACTTTACTTCTTCACTTTTCAAATCACTAACTTCCTTTATATGCTTACTACTTAAAACTGAAATTCTATCTTCTTTTCTTACTTTACTTCTTCACTTTTCAAATCACTAACTTCTTTTATATGCTTACTACTTAAAACTGAAATCTATCTTCTTTTCTTACTTTACTTCTTCACTTTTCAAATCACTAACTTCTTTTATATGCTTACTACTTAAAACTGAAATTCTATCTTCTTTTCTTACTTTACTTCTTCACTTTTCAAATCACTAACTTCTTTTATATGCTTACTACTTAAAACTGAAATTCTATCTTCTTTTCTTACTTTACTTCTTCACTTTTCAAATCACTAACTTCTTTTATATGCTTACTAGTTAAAACTGAAATTCTATCTTCTTTTCTTACTTTATCTCTTTACATTTCAAATCACTAACTTCTTTTATATGCTTACTACTTAAAACTGAAATTCTATCTTCTCTTCTTACTTTACTTCTTCACTTTTCAAATCACTAACTTCTTTTATATGCTTACTACTTAAAACTGAAATTCTATCTTCTTTTCTTACTTTACTTCTTCACTTTTCAAATCACTAACTTCTTTTATATGCTTACTACTTAAAACTGAAATTCTATCTTCTTTTCTTACTTTACTTCTTCACTTTTCAAATCACTAACTTCTTTTATATGCTTACTACTTAAAACTGAAATTCTATCTTCTTTTCTTACTTTACTTCTTCACTTTTCAAAACACTAACTTCTTTTATATGCTTACTACTTAAAACTGAAATTCTATCTTCTTTTCTTACTTTACTTCTTCACTTTTCAAATCACTAACTTCTTTTATATGCTTACTACTTAAAACTGAAATTCTATCTTCTTTTCTTACTTTACTTCTTCACTTTTCAAATCACTAACTTCTTTTATATGCTTACTACTTAAAACTGAAATTCTATCTTCTTTTCTTACTTTACTTCTTCACTTTTCAAATCACTAACTTCTTTTATATGCTTACTACTTAAAACTGAAATTCTATCTTCTTTTCTTACTTTACTTCTTCACTTTTCAAATCACTAACTTCTTTTATATGCTTACTACTTAAAACTGAAATTCTATCTTCTTTTCTTACTTTACTTCTTCACTTTTCAAATCACTAACTTCTTTTATATGCTTACTACTTAAAACTGAAATTCTATCTTCTTTTCTTACTTTACTTCTTCACTTTTCAAATCACTAACTTCCTTTATATGCTTACTACTTAAAACTGAAATTCTATCTTCTTTTCTTACTTTACTTCTTCACTTTTCAAATCACTAACTTCTTTTATATGCTTACTACTTAAAACTGAAATTCTATCTTCTTTTCTTACTTTACTTCTTCACTTTTCAAATCACTAACTTCTTTTATATGCTTACTACTTAAAACTGAAATTCTATCTTCTTTTCTTACTTTACTTCTTTTATTTTCAAATCACTAACTTCTTTTATATGCTTACTACTTAAAACTGAAATTCTATCTTCTTTTCTTACTTTACTTCTTCACTTTTCAAATCACTAACTTCTTTTATATGCTTACTACTTAAAACTGAAATTCTATCTTCTTTTCTTACTTTACTTCTTCACTTTTCAAATCACTAACTTCTTTTATATGCTTACTACTTAAAACTGAAATTCTATCTTCTTTTCTTACTTTACTTCTTCACTTTTCAAATCACTAACTTCTTTTATATGCTTACTACTTAAAACTGAAATTCTATCTTCTTTTCTTACTTTACTTCTTCACTTTTCAAATCACTAACTTCTTTTATATGCTTACTACTTAAAACTGAAATTCTATCTTCTTTTCTTACTTTATCTCTTTACATTTCAAATCACTAACTTCTTTTATATGCTTACTACTTAAAACTGAAATTCTATCTTCTTTTCTTACTTTACTTCTTCACTTTTCAAATCACTAACTTCTTTTATATGCTTACTACTTAAAACTGAAATTCTATCTTCTTTTCTTACTTTACTTCTTCACTTTTCAAATCACTAACTTCTTTTATATGCTTACTACTTAAAACTGAAATTCTATCTTCTTTTCTTACTTTACTTCTTCACTTTTCAAATCACTAACTTCTTTTATATGCTTACTACTTAAAACTGAAATTCTATCTTCTTTTCTTACTTTACTTCTTCACTTTTCAAATCACTAACTTCTTTTATATGCTTACTACTTAAAACTGAAATTCTATCTTCTTTTCTTACTTTACTTCTTCACTTTTCAAATCACTAACTTCTTTTATATGCTTACTAGTTAAAACTGAAATTCTATCTTCTCTTCTTACTTTATCTCTTTACATTTCAAATCACTAACTTCTTTTATATGCTTACTACTTAAAACTGAAATTCTATCTTCTTTTCTTACTTTACTTCTTCACTTTTCAAATCACTAACTTCTTTTATATGCTTACTAGTTAAAACTGAAATTCTATCTTCTTTTCTTACTTTATCTCTTTACATTTCAAATCACTAACTTCTTTTATATGCTTACTACTTAAAACTGAAATTCTATCTTCTCTTCTTACTTTACTTCTTCACTTTTCAAATCACTAACTTCTTTTATATGCTTACTACTTAAAACTGAAATTCTATCTTCTTTTCTTACTTTACTTCTTCACTTTTCAAATCACTAACTTCTTTTATATGCTTACTACTTAAAACTGAAATTCTATCTTCTTTTCTTACTTTACTTCTTTTATTTTCAAATCACTAACTTCTTTTATATGCTTACTACTTAAAACTGAAATTCTATCTTCTTTTCTTACTTTATCTCTTTACATTTCAAATCACTAACTTCTTTTATATGCTTACTACTTAAAACTGAAATTCTATCTTCTCTTCTTACTTTACTTCTTCACTTTTCAAATCACTAACTTCTTTTATATGCTTACTACTTAAAACTGAAATTCTATCTTCTTTTCTTACTTTACTTCTTCACTTTTCAAATCACTAACTTCTTTTATATGCTTACTACTTAAAACTGAAATTCTATCTTCTTTTCTTACTTTACTTCTTCACTTTTCAAATCACTAACTTCTTTTATATGCTTACTACTTAAAACTGAAATTCTATCTTCTTTTCTGACTTTACTTCTTCACTTTTCAAATCACTAACTTCTTTTATATGCTTACTACTTAAAACTGAAATTCTATCTTCTTTTCTTACTTTACTTCTTCACTTTTCAAATCACTAACTTCCTTTATATGCTTACTACTTAAAACTGAAATTCTATCTTCTTTTCTTACTTTACTTCTTCACTTTTCAAATCACTAACTTCCTTTATATGCTTACTACTTAAAACTGAAATTCTATCTTCTCTTCTTACTTTACTTCTTCACTTTTCAAATCACTAACTTCTTTTATATGCTTACTACTTAAAACTGAAATTCTATCTTTTTTTCTTACTTTACTTCTTCACTTTTCAAATCACTAACTTCTTTTATATGCTTACTACTTAAAACTGAAATTCTATCTTCTTTTCTTACTTTACTTCTTCACTTTTCAAATCACTAACTTCTTTTATATGCTTACTACTTAAAACTGAAATTCTATCTTCTTTTCTTACTTTACTTCTTCACTTTTCAAATCACTAACTTCTTTTATATGCTTACTACTTAAAACTGAAATTCTATCTTCTCTTCTTACTTTACTTCTTCACTTTTCAAATCACTAACTTCTTTTATATGCTTACTACTTAAAACTGAAATTCTATCTTCTTTTCTTACTTTACTTCTTCACTTTTCAAATCACTAACTTCTTTTATATGCTTACTACTTAAAACTGAAATTCTATCTTCTTTTCTTACTTTACTTCTTTTATTTTCAAATCACTAACTTCTTTTATATGCTTACTACTTAAAACTGAAATTCTATCTTCTTTTCTTACTTTACTTCTTCACTTTTCAAATCACTAACTTCTTTTATATGCTTACTAGTTAAAACTGAAATTCTATCTTCTTTTCTTACTTTACTTCTTCACTTTTCAAATCACTAACTTCTTTTATATGCTTACTACTTAAAACTGAAATTCTATCTTCTTTTCTTACTTTACTTCTTTTATTTTCAAATCACTAACTTCTTTTATATGCTTACTACTTAAAACTGAAATTCTATCTTCTTTTCTTACTTTACTTCTTCACTTTTCAAATCACTAACTTCTTTTATATGCTTACTACTTAAAACTGAAATTCTATCTTCTTTTCTTACTTTACTTCTTTTATTTTCAAATCACTAACTTCTTTTATATGCTTACTACTTAAAACTGAAATTCTATCTTCTTTTCTTACTTTACTTCTTCACTTTTCAAATCACTAACTTCTTTTATATGCTTACTAGTTAAAACTGAAATTCTATCTTCTTTTCTTACTTTATCTCTTTACATTTCAAATCACTAACTTCTTTTATATGCTTACTACTTAAAACTGAAATTCTATCTTCTCTTCTTACTTTACTTCTTCACTTTTCAAATCACTAACTTCTTTTATATGCTTACTACTTAAAACTGAAATTCTATCTTCTCTTCTTACTTTATCTCTTTACATTTCAAATCACTAACTTCTTTTATATGCTTACTACTTAAAACTGAAATTCTATCTTCTTTTCTTACTTTATCTCTTTACATTTCAAATCACTAACTTCTTTTATATGCTTACTACTTAAAACTGAAATTCTATCTTCTCTTCTTACTTTACTTCTTCACTTTTCAAATCACTAACTTCTTTTATATGCTTACTACTTAAAACTGAAATTCTATCTTCTTTTCTTACTTTACTTCTTCACTTATCAAATCACTAACTTCTTTTATATGCTTACTACTTAAAACTGAAATTCTATCTTCTTTTCTTACTTTACTTCTTCACTTTTCAAATCACTAACTTCTTTTATATGCTTACTACTTAAAACTGAAATTCTATCTTCTCTTCTTACTTTACTTCTTCACTTTTCAAATCACTAACTTCTTTTATATGCTTACTATTTAAAACTGAAATTCTATCTTCTTTTCTTACTTTACTTCTTCACTTTTCAAATCACTAACTTCTTTTATATGCTTACTACTTAAAACTGAAATTCTATCTTCTTTTCTTACTTTATCTCTTTACATTTCAAATCACTAACTTCTTTTATATGCTTACTACTTAAAACTGAAATTCTATCTTCTTTTCTTACTTTACTTCTTTTATTTTCAAATCACTAACTTCTTTTATATGCTTACTACTTAAAACTGAAATTCTATCTTCTTTTCTTACTTTACTTCTTCACTTTTCAAATCACTAACTTCTTTTATATGCTTACTACTTAAAACTGAAATTCTATCTTCTTTTCTTACTTTACTTCTTCACTTATCAAATCACTAACTTCTTTTATATGCTTACTACTTAAAACTGAAATTCTATCTTCTTTTCTTACTTTACTTCTTCACTTTTCAAATCACTAACTTCTTTTATATGCTTACTACTTAAAACTGAAATTCTATCTTCTTTTCTTACTTTACTTCTTCACTTTTCAAATCACTAACTTCTTTTATATGCTTACTACTTAAAACTGAAATTCTATCTTCTTTTCTGACTTTACTTCTTTTATTTTCAAATCACTAACTTCTTTTATATGCTTACTACTTAAAACTGAAATTCTATCTTCTTTTCTTACTTTACTTCTTCACTTTTCAAATCACTAACTTCCTTTATATGCTTACTACTTAAAACTGAAATTCTATCTTCTTTTCTTACTTTACTTCTTCACTTTTCAAATCACTAACTTCTTTTATATGCTTACTACTTAAAACTGAAATTCTATCTTCTTTTCTTACTTTACTTCTTCACTTTTCAAATCACTAACTTCTTTTATATGCTTACTACTTAAAACTGAAATTCTATCTTCTTTTCTTACTTTACTTCTTCACTTTTCAAATCACTAACTTCTTTTATATGCTTACTACTTAAAACTGAAATTCTATCTTCTTTTCTTACTTTACTTCTTCACTTTTCAAATCACTAACTTCTTTTATATGCTTACTACTTAAAACTGAAATTCTATCTTCTCTTCTTACTTTACTTCTTCACTTTTCAAATCACTAACTTCTTTTATATGCTTACTACTTAAAACTGAAATTCTATCTTCTTTTCTTACTTTATCTCTTTACATTTCAAATCACTAACTTCTTTTATATGCTTACTACTTAAAACTGAAATTCTATCTTCTCTTCTTACTTTACTTCTTCACTTTTCAAATCACTAACTTCTTTTATATGCTTACTACTTAAAACTGAAATTCTATCTTCTTTTCTTACTTTACTTCTTCACTTATCAAATCACTAACTTCTTTTATATGCTTACTACTTAAAACTGAAATTCTATCTTCTTTTCTTACTTTACTTCTTCACTTTTCAAATCACTAACTTCTTTTATATGCTTACTACTTAAAACTGAAATTCTATCTTCTCTTCTTACTTTACTTCTTCACTTTTCAAATCACTAACTTCTTTTATATGCTTACTATTTAAAACTGAAATTCTATCTTCTTTTCTTACTTTACTTCTTCACTTTTCAAATCACTAACTTCTTTTATATGCTTACTACTTAAAACTGAAATTCTATCTTCTTTTCTTACTTTATCTCTTTACATTTCAAATCACTAACTTCTTTTATATGCTTACTACTTAAAACTGAAATTCTATCTTCTTTTCTTACTTTACTTCTTCACTTTTCAAATCACTAACTTCTTTTATATGCTTACTACTTAAAACTGAAATTCTATCTTCTTTTCTTACTTTACTTCTTCACTTATCAAATCACTAACTTCTTTTATATGCTTACTACTTAAAACTGAAATTCTATCTTCTTTTCTTACTTTACTTCTTCACTTTTCAAATCACTAACTTCTTTTATATGCTTACTACTTAAAACTGAAATTCTATCTTCTTTTCTTACTTTACTTCTTCACTTTTCAAATCACTAACTTCTTTTATATGCTTACTACTTAAAACTGAAATTCTATCTTCTTTTCTGACTTTACTTCTTCACTTTTCAAATCACTAACTTCTTTTATATGCTTACTACTTAAAACTGAAATTCTATCTTCTTTTCTTACTTTACTTCTTCACTTTTCAAATCACTAACTTCTTTTATATGCTTACTAGTTAAAACTGAAATTCTATCTTCTTTTCTTACTTTATCTCTTTAAATTTCAAATCACTAACTTCTTTTATATGCTTACTACTTAAAACTGAAATTCTATCTTCTCTTCTTACTTTACTTCTTCACTTTTCAAATCACTAACTTCTTTTATATGCTTACTACTTAAAACTGAAATTCTATCTTCTTTTCTTACTTTACTTCTTCACTTTTCAAATCACTAACTTCTTTTATATGCTTACTACTTAAAACTGAAATTCTATCTTCTTTTCTTACTTTACTTCTTCACTTTTCAAATCACTAACTTCTTTTATATGCTTACTACTTAAAACTGAAATTCTATCTTCTTTTCTTACTTTACTTCTTCACTTTTCAAATCACTAACTTCCTTTATATGCTTACTACTTAAAACTGAAATTCTATCTTCTTTTCTTACTTTACTTCTTCACTTTTCAAATCACTAACTTCTTTTATATGCTTACTACTTAAAACTGAAATTCTATCTTCTTTTCTTACTTTACTTCTTCACTTTTCAAATCACTAACTTCTTTTATATGCTTACTACTTAAAACTGAAATTCTATCACCTTTTCTTACTTTACTTCTTCACTTTTCAAATCACTAACTTCTTTTATATGCTTACTACTTAAAACTGAAATTCTATCTTCTTTTCTTACTTTACTTCTTTTATTTTCAAATCACTAACTTCTTTTATATGCTTACTACTTAAAACTGAAATTCTATCTTCTTTTCTTACTTTACTTCTTCACTTTTCAAATCACTAACTTCTTTTATATGCTTACTAGTTAAAACTGAAATTCTATCTTCTTTTCTTACTTTATCTCTTTACATTTCAAATCACTAACTTCTTTTATATGCTTACTACTTAAAACTGAAATTCTATCTTCTCTTCTTACTTTACTTCTTCACTTTTCAAATCACTAACTTCTTTTATATGCTTACTACTTAAAACTGAAATTCTATCTTCTCTTCTTACTTTATCTCTTTACATTTCAAATCACTAACTTCTTTTATATGCTTACTACTTAAAACTGAAATTCTATCTTCTTTTCTTACTTTATCTCTTTACATTTCAAATCACTAACTTCTTTTATATGCTTACTACTTAAAACTGAAATTCTATCTTCTCTTCTTACTTTACTTCTTCACTTTTCAAATCACTAACTTCTTTTATATGCTTACTACTTAAAACTGAAATTCTATCTTCTTTTCTTACTTTACTTCTTCACTTATCAAATCACTAACTTCTTTTATATGCTTACTACTTAAAACTGAAATTCTATCTTCTTTTCTTACTTTACTTCTTCACTTTTCAAATCACTAACTTCTTTTATATGCTTACTACTTAAAACTGAAATTCTATCTTCTCTTCTTACTTTACTTCTTCACTTTTCAAATCACTAACTTCTTTTATATGCTTACTATTTAAAACTGAAATTCTATCTTCTTTTCTTACTTTACTTCTTCACTTTTCAAATCACTAACTTCTTTTATATGCTTACTACTTAAAACTGAAATTCTATCTTCTTTTCTTACTTTATCTCTTTACATTTCAAATCACTAACTTCTTTTATATGCTTACTACTTAAAACTGAAATTCTATCTTCTTTTCTTACTTTATCTCTTTACATTTCAAATCACTAACTTCTTTTATATGCTTACTACTTAAAACTGAAATTCTATCTTCTCTTCTTACTTTACTTCTTCACTTTTCAAATCACTAACTTCTTTTATATGCTTACTACTTAAAACTGAAATTCTATCTTCTCTTCTTACTTTATCTCTTTACATTTCAAATCACTAACTTCTTTTATATGCTTACTACTTAAAACTGAAATTCTATCTTCTTTTCTTACTTTATCTCTTTACATTTCAAATCACTAACTTCTTTTATATGCTTACTACTTAAAACTGAAATTCTATCTTCTCTTCTTACTTTACTTCTTCACTTTTCAAATCACTAACTTCTTTTATATGCTTACTACTTAAAACTGAAATTCTATCTTCTTTTCTTACTTTACTTCTTCACTTATCAAATCACTAACTTCTTTTATATGCTTACTACTTAAAACTGAAATTCTATCTTCTTTTCTTACTTTACTTCTTCACTTTTCAAATCACTAACTTCTTTTATATGCTTACTACTTAAAACTGAAATTCTATCTTCTCTTCTTACTTTACTTCTTCACTTTTCAAATCACTAACTTCTTTTATATGCTTACTATTTAAAACTGAAATTCTATCTTCTTTTCTTACTTTACTTCTTCACTTTTCAAATCACTAACTTCTTTTATATGCTTACTACTTAAAACTGAAATTCTATCTTCTTTTCTTACTTTATCTCTTTAAATTTCAAATCACTAACTTCTTTTATATGCTTACTACTTAAAACTGAAATTCTATCTTCTCTTCTTACTTTACTTCTTCACTTTTCAAATCACTAACTTCTTTTATATGCTTACTACTTAAAACTGAAATTCTATCTTCTTTTCTTACTTTACTTCTTCACTTTTCAAATCACTAACTTCTTTTATATGCTTACTACTTAAAACTGAAATTCTATCTTCTTTTCTTACTTTACTTCTTCACTTTTCAAATCACTAACTTCTTTTATATGCTTACTACTTAAAACTGAAATTCTATCTTCTTTTCTTACTTTACTTCTTCACTTTTCAAATCACTAACTTCCTTTATATGCTTACTACTTAAAACTGAAATTCTATCTTCTTTTCTTACTTTACTTCTTCACTTTTCAAATCACTAACTTCTTTTATATGCTTACTACTTAAAACTGAAATTCTATCTTCTTTTCTTACTTTACTTCTTCACTTTTCAAATCACTAACTTCTTTTATATGCTTACTACTTAAAACTGAAATTCTATCTTCTTTTCTTACTTTACTTCTTCACTTTTCAAATCACTAACTTCTTTTATATGCTTACTACTTAAAACTGAAATTCTATCTTCTTTTCTTACTTTACTTCTTCACTTTTCAAATCACTAACTTCTTTTATATGCTTACTACTTAAAACTGAAATTCTATCTTCTTTTCTTACTTTACTTCTTCACTTTTCAAATCACTAACTTCTTTTATATGCTTACTACTTAAAACTGAAATTCTATCTTCTTTTCTTACTTTACTTCTTCACTTTTCAAATCACTAACTTCTTTTATATGCTTACTACTTAAAACTGAAATTCTATCTTCTTTTCTTACTTTACTTCTTCACTTTTCAAATCACTAACTTCTTTTATATGCTTACTACTTAAAACTGAAATTCTATCTTCTCTTCTTACTTTACTTCTTCACTTTTCAAATCACTAACTTCTTTTATATGCTTACTACTTAAAACTGAAATTCTATCTTCTTTTCTTACTTTATCTCTTTACATTTCAAATCACTAACTTCTTTTATATGCTTACTACTTAAAACTGAAATTCTATCTTCTCTTCTTACTTTACTTCTTCACTTTTCAAATCACTAACTTCTTTTATATGCTTACTACTTAAAACTGAAATTCTATCTTCTTTTCTTACTTTACTTCTTCACTTATCAAATCACTAACTTCTTTTATATGCTTACTACTTAAAACTGAAATTCTATCTTCTTTTCTTACTTTACTTCTTCACTTTTCAAATCACTAACTTCTTTTATATGCTTACTACTTAAAACTGAAATTCTATCTTCTCTTCTTACTTTACTTCTTCACTTTTCAAATCACTAACTTCTTTTATATGCTTACTATTTAAAACTGAAATTCTATCTTCTTTTCTTACTTTACTTCTTCACTTTTCAAATCACTAACTTCTTTTATATGCTTACTACTTAAAACTGAAATTCTATCTTCTTTTCTTACTTTATCTCTTTACATTTCAAATCACTAACTTCTTTTATATGCTTACTACTTAAAACTGAAATTCTATCTTCTTTTCTTACTTTACTTCTTCACTTTTCAAATCACTAACTTCTTTTATATGCTTACTACTTAAAACTGAAATTCTATCTTCTTTTCTTACTTTACTTCTTCACTTATCAAATCACTAACTTCTTTTATATGCTTACTACTTAAAACTGAAATTCTATCTTCTTTTCTTACTTTACTTCTTCACTTTTCAAATCACTAACTTCTTTTATATGCTTACTACTTAAAACTGAAATTCTATCTTCTTTTCTTACTTTACTTCTTCACTTTTCAAATCACTAACTTCTTTTATATGCTTACTACTTAAAACTGAAATTCTATCTTCTTTTCTGACTTTACTTCTTCACTTTTCAAATCACTAACTTCTTTTATATGCTTACTACTTAAAACTGAAATTCTATCTTCTTTTCTTACTTTACTTCTTCACTTTTCAAATCACTAACTTCTTTTATATGCTTACTAGTTAAAACTGAAATTCTATCTTCTTTTCTTACTTTATCTCTTTAAATTTCAAATCACTAACTTCTTTTATATGCTTACTACTTAAAACTGAAATTCTATCTTCTCTTCTTACTTTACTTCTTCACTTTTCAAATCACTAACTTCTTTTATATGCTTACTACTTAAAACTGAAATTCTATCTTCTTTTCTTACTTTACTTCTTCACTTTTCAAATCACTAACTTCTTTTATATGCTTACTACTTAAAACTGAAATTCTATCTTCTTTTCTTACTTTACTTCTTCACTTTTCAAATCACTAACTTCTTTTATATGCTTACTACTTAAAACTGAAATTCTATCTTCTTTTCTTACTTTACTTCTTCACTTTTCAAATCACTAACTTCCTTTATATGCTTACTACTTAAAACTGAAATTCTATCTTCTTTTCTTACTTTACTTCTTCACTTTTCAAATCACTAACTTCTTTTATATGCTTACTACTTAAAACTGAAATTCTATCTTCTTTTCTTACTTTACTTCTTCACTTTTCAAATCACTAACTTCTTTTATATGCTTACTACTTAAAACTGAAATTCTATCTTCTTTTCTTACTTTACTTCTTCACTTTTCAAATCACTAACTTCTTTTATATGCTTACTACTTAAAACTGAAATTCTATCTTCTTTTCTTACTTTATCTCTTTACATTTCAAATCACTAACTTCTTTTATATGCTTACTACTTAAAACTGAAATTCTATCTTCTTTTCTTACTTTACTTCTTCACTTTTCAAATCACTAACTTCTTTTATATGCTTACTACTTAAAACTGAAATTCTATCTTCTTTTCTTACTTTACTTCTTCACTTTTCAAATCACTAACTTCTTTTATATGCTTACTAGTTAAAACTGAAATTCTATCTTCTTTTCTTACTTTATCTCTTTACATTTCAAATCACTAACTTCTTTTATATGCTTACTACTTAAAACTGAAATTCTATCTTCTTTTCTTACTTTACTTCTTCACTTTTCAAATCACTAACTTCTTTTATATGCTTACTACTTAAAACTGAAATTCTATCTTCTTTTCTTACTTTACTTCTTCACTTTTCAAATCACTAACTTCTTTTATATGCTTACTACTTAAAACTGAAATTCTATCTTCTCTTCTTACTTTACTTCTTTTATTTTCAAATCACTAACTTCTTTTATATGCTTACTACTTAAAACTGAAATTCTATCTTCTTTTCTTACTTTACTTCTTCACTTTTCAAATCACTAACTTCTTTTATATGCTTACTACTTAAAACTGAAATTCTATCTTCTTTTCTTACTTTACTTCTTCACTTTTCAAATCACTAACTTCTTTTATATGCTTACTACTTAAAACTGAAATTCTATCTTCTTTTCTTACTTTACTTCTTCACTTTTCAAATCACTAACTTCTTTTATATGCTTACTACTTAAAACTGAAATTCTATCTTCTTTTCTTACTTTACTTCTTCACTTTTCAAATCACTAACTTCTTTTATATGCTTACTAGTTAAAACTGAAATTCTATCTTCTTTTCTTACTTTATCTCTTTACATTTCAAATCACTAACTTCTTTTATATGCTTACTACTTAAAACTGAAATTCTATCTTCTCTTCTTACTTTACTTCTTCACTTTTCAAATCACTAACTTCTTTTATATGCTTACTACTTAAAACTGAAATTCTATCTTCTTTTCTTACTTTACTTCTTCACTTTTCAAATCACTAACTTCTTTTATATGCTTACTACTTAAAACTGAAATTCTATCTTCTTTTCTTACTTTACTTCTTCACTTTTCAAATCACTAACTTCCTTTATATGCTTACTACTTAAAACTGAAATTCTATCTTCTTTTCTTACTTTACTTCTTCACTTTTCAAATCACTAACTTCTTTTATATGCTTACTACTTAAAACTGAAATTCTATCTTCTTTTCTTACTTTACTTCTTCACTTTTCAAATCACTAACTTCTTTTATATGCTTACTACTTAAAACTGAAATTCTATCTTCTCTTCTTACTTTACTTCTTTTATTTTCAAATCACTAACTTCTTTTATATGCTTACTACTTAAAACTGAAATTCTATCTTCTTTTCTTACTTTACTTCTTCACTTTTCAAATCACTAACTTCTTTTATATGCTTACTACTTAAAACTGAAATTCTATCTTCTTTTCTTACTTTACTTCTTCACTTTTCAAATCACTAACTTCTTTTATATGCTTACTACTTAAAACTGAAATTCTATCTTCTTTTCTTACTTTACTTCTTCACTTTTCAAATCACTAACTTCTTTTATATGCTTACTACTTAAAACTGAAATTCTATCTTCTTTTCTTACTTTACTTCTTCACTTTTCAAATCACTAACTTCTTTTATATGCTTACTAGTTAAAACTGAAATTCTATCTTCTTTTCTTACTTTATCTCTTTACATTTCAAATCACTAACTTCTTTTATATGCTTACTACTTAAAACTGAAATTCTATCTTCTCTTCTTACTTTACTTCTTCACTTTTCAAATCACTAACTTCTTTTATATGCTTACTACTTAAAACTGAAATTCTATCTTCTTTTCTTACTTTACTTCTTCACTTTTCAAATCACTAACTTCTTTTATATGCTTACTACTTAAAACTGAAATTCTATCTTCTTTTCTTACTTTACTTCTTCACTTTTCAAATCACTAACTTCTTTTATATGCTTACTACTTAAAACTGAAATTCTATCTTCTTTTCTTACTTTACTTCTTTTATTTTCAAATCACTAACTTCTTTTATATGCTTACTAGTTAAACTGAAATTCTATCTTCTTTTCTTACTTTACTTCTTTTATTTTCAAATCACTAACTTCTTTTATATGCTAACTAGTTAAACTGAAATTCTATCTTCTTTTCTTACTTTACTTCTTCACTTTTCAAATCACTAACTTCTTTTATATGCTTACTACTTAAAACTGAAATTCTATCTTCTTTTCTTACTTTACTTCTTCACTTTTCAAATCACTAACTTCTTTTATATGCTTACTACTTAAAACTGAAATTCTATCTTCTTTTCTTACTTTACTTCTTCACTTTTCAAATCACTAACTTCTTTTATATGCTTACTACTTAAAACTGAAATTCTATCTTCTCTTCTTATTTACTTCTTTTATTTTCAAATCACTAACTTCTTTTATATGCTTACTACTTAAAACTGAAATTCTATCTTCTTTTCTTACTTTACTTCTTCACTTTTCAAATCACTAACTTCTTTTATATGCTTACTACTTAAAACTGAAATTCTATCTTCTTTTCTTACTTTACTTCTTCACTTTTCAAATCACTAACTTCTTTTATATGCTTACTACTTAAAACTGAAATTCTATCTTCTTTTCTTACTTTATCTCTTTACATTTCAAATCACTAACTTCTTTTATATGCTTACTACTTAAAACTGAAATTCTATCTTCTTTTCTGACTTTACTTCTTCACTTTTCAAATCACTAACTTCTTTTATATGCTTACTACTTAAAACTGAAATTCTATCTTCTTTTCTTACTTTACTTCTTCACTTTTCAAATCACTAACTTCTTTTATATGCTTACTACTTAAAACTGAAATTCTATCTTCTTTTCTTACTTTACTTCTTCACTTTTCAAATCACTAACTTCTTTTATATGCTTACTACTTAAAACTGAAATTCTATCTTCTTTTCTTACTTTACTTCTTCACTTTTCAAATCACTAACTTCTTTTATATGCTTACTAGTTAAAACTGAAATTCTATCTTCTTTTCTTACTTTATCTCTTTACATTTCAAATCACTAACTTCTTTTATATGCTTACTACTTAAAACTGAAATTCTATCTTCTCTTCTTACTTTACTTCTTCACTTTTCAAATCACTAACTTCTTTTATATGCTTACTACTTAAAACTGAAATTCTATCTTCTTTTCTTACTTTACTTCTTCACTTTTCAAATCACTAACTTCTTTTATATGCTTACTACTTAAAACTGAAATTCTATCTTCTTTTCTTACTTTACTTCTTCACTTTTCAAATCACTAACTTCTTTTATATGCTTACTACTTAAAACTGAAATTCTATCTTCTCTTCTTACTTTACTTCTTCACTTTTCAAATCACTAACTTCTTTTATATGCTTACTACTTAAAACTGAAATTCTATCTTCTTTTCTTACTTTACTTCTTCACTTTTCAAATCACTAACTTCTTTTATATGCTTACTACTTAAAACTGAAATTCTATCTTCTTTTCTTACTTTACTTCTTCACTTTTCAAATCACTAACTTCTTTTATATGCTTACTACTTAAAACTGAAATTCTATCTTCTTTTCTTACTTTACTTCTTCACTTTTCAAATCACTAACTTCTTTTATATGCTTACTAGTTAAAACTGAAATTCTATCTTCTTTTCTTACTTTATCTCTTTACATTTCAAATCACTAACTTCTTTTATATGCTTACTACTTAAAACTGAAATTCTATCTTCTCTTCTTACTTTACTTCTTCACTTTTCAAATCACTAACTTCTTTTATATGCTTACTACTTAAAACTGAAATTCTATCTTCTTTTCTTACTTTACTTCTTCACTTTTCAAATCACTAACTTCTTTTATATGCTTACTACTTAAAACTGAAATTCTATCTTCTTTTCTTACTTTACTTCTTCACTTTTCAAATCACTAACTTCTTTTATATGCTTACTACTTAAAACTGAAATTCTATCTTCTTTTCTTACTTTACTTCTTCACTTTTCAAATCACTAACTTCTTTTATATGCTTACTACTTAAAACTGAAATTCTATCTTCTCTTCTTACTTTACTTCTTCACTTTTCAAATCACTAACTTCTTTTATATGCTTACTACTTAAAACTGAAATTCTATCTTCTTTTCTTACTTTACTTCTTCACTTTTCAAATCACTAACTTCTTTTATATGCTTACTACTTAAAACTGAAATTCTATCTTCTTTTCTTACTTTACTTCTTCACTTTTCAAATCACTAACTTCTTTTATATGCTTACTACTTAAAACTGAAATTCTATCTTCTTTTCTTACTTTACTTCTTCACTTTTCAAATCACTAACTTCTTTTATATGCTTACTAGTTAAAACTGAAATTCTATCTTCTTTTCTTACTTTATCTCTTTACATTTCAAATCACTAACTTCTTTTATATGCTTACTACTTAAAACTGAAATTCTATCTTCTCTTCTTACTTTACTTCTTCACTTTTCAAATCACTAACTTCTTTTATATGCTTACTACTTAAAACTGAAATTCTATCTTCTTTTCTTACTTTACTTCTTCACTTTTCAAATCACTAACTTCTTTTATATGCTTACTACTTAAAACTGAAATTCTATCTTCTTTTCTTACTTTACTTCTTCACTTTTCAAATCACTAACTTCTTTTATATGCTTACTACTTAAAACTGAAATTCTATCTTCTCTTCTTACTTTACTTCTTCACTTTTCAAATCACTAACTTCTTTTATATGCTTACTACTTAAAACTGAAATTCTATCTTCTTTTCTTACTTTACTTCTTCACTTTTCAAATCACTAACTTCTTTTATATGCTTACTACTTAAAACTGAAATTCTATCTTCTCTTCTTACTTTACTTCTTCACTTTTCAAATCACTAACTTCTTTTATATGCTTACTACTTAAAACTGAAATTCTATCTTCTTTTCTTACTTTACTTCTTCACTTTTCAAATCACTAACTTCTTTTATATGCTTACTAGTTAAAACTGAAATTCTATCTTCTTTTCTTACTTTATCTCTTTACATTTCAAATCACTAACTTCTTTTATATGCTTACTACTTAAAACTGAAATTCTATCTTCTCTTCTTACTTTACTTCTTCACTTTTCAAATCACTAACTTCTTTTATATGCTTACTACTTAAAACTGAAATTCTATCTTCTTTTCTTACTTTACTTCTTCACTTTTCAAATCACTAACTTCTTTTATATGCTTACTACTTAAAACTGAAATTCTATCTTCTTTTCTTACTTTACTTCTTCACTTTTCAAATCACTAACTTCTTTTATATGCTTACTACTTAAAACTGAAATTCTATCTTCTTTTCTTACTTTACTTCTTCACTTTTCAAATCACTAACTTCTTTTATATGCTTACTACTTAAAACTGAAATTCTATCTTCTCTTCTTACTTTACTTCTTCACTTTTCAAATCACTAACTTCTTTTATATGCTTACTACTTAAAACTGAAATTCTATCTTCTCTTCTTACTTTACTTCTTCACTTTTCAAATCACTAACTTCTTTTATATGCTTACTACTTAAAACTGAAATTCTATCTTCTCTTCTTACTTTACTTCTTCACTTTTCAAATCACTAACTTCTTTTATATGCTTACTACTTAAAACTGAAATTCTATCTTCTTTTCTTACTTTACTTCTTCACTTTTCAAATCACTAACTTCTTTTATATGCTTACTACTTAAAACTGAAATTCTATCTTCTTTTCTTACTTTACTTCTTCACTTTTCAAATCACTAACTTCTTTTATATGCTTACTACTTAAAACTGAAATTCTATCTTCTCTTCTTACTTTACTTCTTCACTTTTCAAATCACTAACTTCTTTTATATGCTTACTACTTAAAACTGAAATTCTATCTTCTTTTCTTACTTTACTTCTTCACTTTTCAAATCACTAACTTCTTTTATATGCTTACTACTTAAAACTGAAATTCTATCTTCTTTTCTTACTTTACTTCTTCACTTTTCAAATCACTAACTTCTTTTATATGCTTACTACTTAAAACTGAAATTCTATCTTCTTTTCTTACTTTATCTCTTTACATTTCAAATCACTAACTTCTTTTATATGCTTACTACTTAAAACTGAAATTCTATCTTCTCTTCTTACTTTACTTCTTCACTTTTCAAATCACTAACTTCTTTTATATGCTTACTACTTAAAACTGAAATTCTATCTTCTTTTCTTACTTTACTTCTTCACTTTTCAAATCACTAACTTCTTTTATATGCTTACTACTTAAAACTGAAATTCTATCTTCTTTTCTTACTTTACTTCTTCACTTTTCAAATCACTAACTTCTTTTATATGCTTACTACTTAAAACTGAAATTCTATCTTCTTTTCTTACTTTACTTCTTCACTTTTCAAATCACTAACTTCTTTTATATGCTTACTACTTAAAACTGAAATTCTATCTTCTTTTCTTACTTTACTTCTTCACTTTTCAAATCACTAACTTCTTTTATATGCTTACTACTTAAAACTGAAATTCTATCTTCTCTTCTTACTTTACTTCTTCACTTTTCAAATCACTAACTTCTTTTATATGCTTACTACTTAAAACTGAAATTCTATCTTCTTTTCTTACTTTACTTCTTCACTTTTCAAATCACTAACTTCTTTTATATGCTTACTAGTTAAAACTGAAATTCTATCTTCTTTTCTTACTTTATCTCTTTACATTTCAAATCACTAACTTCTTTTATATGCTTACTACTTAAAACTGAAATTCTATCTTCTCTTCTTACTTTACTTCTTCACTTTTCAAATCACTAACTTCTTTTATATGCTTACTACTTAAAACTGAAATTCTATCTTCTTTTCTTACTTTACTTCTTCACTTTTCAAATCACTAACTTCTTTTATATGCTTACTACTTAAAACTGAAATTCTATCTTCTTTTCTTACTTTACTTCTTCACTTTTCAAATCACTAACTTCTTTTATATGCTTACTACTTAAAACTGAAATTCTATCTTCTTTTCTTACTTTACTTCTTCACTTTTCAAATCACTAACTTCTTTTATATGCTTACTACTTAAAACTGAAATTCTATCTTCTCTTCTTACTTTACTTCTTCACTTTTCAAATCACTAACTTCTTTTATATGCTTACTACTTAAAACTGAAATTCTATCTTCTCTTCTTACTTTACTTCTTCACTTTTCAAATCACTAACTTCTTTTATATGCTTACTACTTAAAACTGAAATTCTATCTTCTTTTCTTACTTTACTTCTTCACTTTTCAAATCACTAACTTCTTTTATATGCTTACTACTTAAAACTGAAATTCTATCTTCTTTTCTTACTTTACTTCTTCACTTTTCAAATCACTAACTTCTTTTATATGCTTACTACTTAAAACTGAAATTCTATCTTCTTTTCTTACTTTATCTCTTTACATTTCAAATCACTAACTTCTTTTATATGCTTACTACTTAAAACTGAAATTCTATCTTCTTTTCTTACTTTACTTCTTCACTTTTCAAATCACTAACTTCTTTTATATGCTTACTACTTAAAACTGAAATTCTATCTTCTTTTCTTACTTTACTTCTTCACTTTTCAAATCACTAACTTCTTTTATATGCTTACTAGTTAAAACTGAAATTCTATCTTCTTTTCTTACTTTATCTCTTTACATTTCAAATCACTAACTTCTTTTATATGCTTACTACTTAAAACTGAAATTCTATCTTCTTTTCTTACTTTACTTCTTCACTTTTCAAATCACTAACTTCTTTTATATGCTTACTACTTAAAACTGAAATTCTATCTTCTTTTCTTACTTTACTTCTTCACTTTTCAAATCACTAACTTCTTTTATATGCTTACTAGTTAAAACTGAAATTCTATCTTCTTTTCTTACTTTATCTCTTTACATTTCAAATCACTAACTTCTTTTATATGCTTACTACTTAAAACTGAAATTCTATCTTCTTTTCTTACTTTACTTCTTCACTTTTCAAATCACTAACTTCTTTTATATGCTTACTACTTAAAACTGAAATTCTATCTTCTTTTCTTACTTTACTTCTTCACTTTTCAAATCACTAACTTCTTTTATATGCTTACTACTTAAAACTGAAATTCTATCTTCTTTTCTTACTTTACTTCTTCACTTTTCAAATCACTAACTTCTTTTATATGCTTACTACTTAAAACTGAAATTCTATCTTCTTTTCTTACTTTACTTCTTCACTTTTCAAATCACTAACTTCTTTTATATGCTTACTACTTAAAACTGAAATTCTATCTTCTTTTCTTACTTTACTTCTTCACTTTTCAAATCACTAACTTCTTTTATATGCTTACTACTTAAAACTGAAATTCTATCTTCTTTTCTTACTTTACTTCTTCACTTTTCAAATCACTAACTTCTTTTATATGCTTACTACTTAAAACTGAAATTCTATCTTCTTTTCTTACTTTACTTCTTCACTTTTCAAATCACTAACTTCTTTTATATGCTTACTACTTAAAACTGAAATTCTATCTTCTCTTCTTACTTTACTTCTTTTATTTTCAAATCACTAACTTCTTTTATATGCTTACTACTTAAAACTGAAATTCTATCTTCTTTTCTTACTTTACTTCTTCACTTTTCAAATCACTAACTTCTTTTATATGCTTACTACTTAAAACTGAAATTCTATCTTCTTTTCTTACTTTACTTCTTCACTTTTCAAATCACTAACTTCTTTTATATGCTTACTACTTAAAACTGAAATTCTATCTTCTTTTCTTACTTTACTTCTTCACTTTTCAAATCACTAACTTCTTTTATATGCTTACTACTTAAAACTGAAATTCTATCTTCTTTTCTTACTTTACTTCTTCACTTTTCAAATCACTAACTTCTTTTATATGCTTACTAGTTAAAACTGAAATTCTATCTTCTTTTCTTACTTTATCTCTTTACATTTCAAATCACTAACTTCTTTTATATGCTTACTACTTAAAACTGAAATTCTATCTTCTCTTCTTACTTTACTTCTTCACTTTTCAAATCACTAACTTCTTTTATATGCTTACTACTTAAAACTGAAATTCTATCTTCTTTTCTTACTTTACTTCTTCACTTTTCAAATCACTAACTTCTTTTATATGCTTACTACTTAAAACTGAAATTCTATCTTCTTTTCTTACTTTACTTCTTCACTTTTCAAATCACTAACTTCTTTTATATGCTTACTACTTAAAACTGAAATTCTATCTTCTTTTCTTACTTTACTTCTTTTATTTTCAAATCACTAACTTCTTTTATATGCTTACTAGTTAAACTGAAATTCTATCTTCTTTTCTTACTTTACTTCTTTTATTTTCAAATCACTAACTTCTTTTATATGCTTACTAGTTAAAACTGAAATTCTATCTTCTTTTCTTACTTTACTTCTTCACTTTTCAAATCACTAACTTCTTTTATATGCTTACTACTTAAAACTGAAATTCTATCTTCTTTTCTTACTTTACTTCTTCACTTTTCAAATCACTAACTTCTTTTATATGCTTACTACTTAAAACTGAAATTCTATCTTCTTTTCTTACTTTACTTCTTCACTTTTCAAATCACTAACTTCTTTTATATGCTTACTACTTAAAACTGAAATTCTATCTTCTCTTCTTATTTACTTCTTTTATTTTCAAATCACTAACTTCTTTTATATGCTTACTACTTAAAACTGAAATTCTATCTTCTTTTCTTACTTTACTTCTTCACTTTTCAAATCACTAACTTCTTTTATATGCTTACTACTTAAAACTGAAATTCTATCTTCTTTTCTTACTTTACTTCTTCACTTTTCAAATCACTAACTTCTTTTATATGCTTACTACTTAAAACTGAAATTCTATCTTCTTTTCTTACTTTACTTCTTCACTTTTCAAATCACTAACTTCTTTTATATGCTTACTACTTAAAACTGAAATTCTATCTTCTTTTCTTACTTTATCTCTTTACATTTCAAATCACTAACTTCTTTTATATGCTTACTACTTAAAACTGAAATTCTATCTTCTTTTCTTACTTTACTTCTTCACTTTTCAAATCACTAACTTCTTTTATATGCTTACTACTTAAAACTGAAATTCTATCTTCTTTTCTTACTTTACTTCTTCACTTTTCAAATCACTAACTTCTTTTATATGCTTACTACTTAAAACTGAAATTCTATCTTCTTTTCTTACTTTACTTCTTCACTTTTCAAATCACTAACTTCTTTTATATGCTTACTACTTAAAACTGAAATTCTATCTTCTTTTCTTACTTTACTTCTTCACTTTTCAAATCACTAACTTCTTTTATATGCTTACTAGTTAAAACTGAAATTCTATCTTCTTTTCTTACTTTATCTCTTTACATTTCAAATCACTAACTTCTTTTATATGCTTACTACTTAAAACTGAAATTCTATCTTCTCTTCTTACTTTACTTCTTCACTTTTCAAATCACTAACTTCTTTTATATGCTTACTACTTAAAACTGAAATTCTATCTTCTTTTCTTACTTTACTTCTTCACTTTTCAAATCACTAACTTCTTTTATATGCTTACTACTTAAAACTGAAATTCTATCTTCTTTTCTTACTTTACTTCTTCACTTTTCAAATCACTAACTTCTTTTATATGCTTACTACTTAAAACTGAAATTCTATCTTCTCTTCTTACTTTACTTCTTCACTTTTCAAATCACTAACTTCTTTTATATGCTTACTACTTAAAACTGAAATTCTATCTTCTTTTCTTACTTTACTTCTTCACTTTTCAAATCACTAACTTCTTTTATATGCTTACTACTTAAAACTGAAATTCTATCTTCTTTTCTTACTTTACTTCTTCACTTTTCAAATCACTAACTTCTTTTATATGCTTACTACTTAAAACTGAAATTCTATCTTCTTTTCTTACTTTACTTCTTCACTTTTCAAATCACTAACTTCTTTTATATGCTTACTAGTTAAAACTGAAATTCTATCTTCTTTTCTTACTTTATCTCTTTACATTTCAAATCACTAACTTCTTTTATATGCTTACTACTTAAAACTGAAATTCTATCTTCTCTTCTTACTTTACTTCTTCACTTTTCAAATCACTAACTTCTTTTATATGCTTACTACTTAAAACTGAAATTCTATCTTCTTTTCTTACTTTACTTCTTCACTTTTCAAATCACTAACTTCTTTTATATGCTTACTACTTAAAACTGAAATTCTATCTTCTTTTCTTACTTTACTTCTTCACTTTTCAAATCACTAACTTCTTTTATATGCTTACTACTTAAAACTGAAATTCTATCTTCTCTTCTTACTTTACTTCTTCACTTTTCAAATCACTAACTTCTTTTATATGCTTACTACTTAAAACTGAAATTCTATCTTCTTTTCTTACTTTACTTCTTCACTTTTCAAATCACTAACTTCTTTTATATGCTTACTACTTAAAACTGAAATTCTATCTTCTCTTCTTACTTTACTTCTTCACTTTTCAAATCACTAACTTCTTTTATATGCTTACTACTTAAAACTGAAATTCTATCTTCTTTTCTTACTTTACTTCTTCACTTTTCAAATCACTAACTTCTTTTATATGCTTACTACTTAAAACTGAAATTCTATCTTCTTTTCTTACTTTACTTCTTCACTTTTCAAATCACTAACTTCTTTTATATGCTTACTACTTAAAACTGAAATTCTATCTTCTTTTCTTACTTTACTTCTTCACTTTTCAAATCACTAACTTCTTTTATATGCTTACTAGTTAAAACTGAAATTCTATCTTCTTTTCTTACTTTATCTCTTTACATTTCAAATCACTAACTTCTTTTATATGCTTACTACTTAAAACTGAAATTCTATCTTCTCTTCTTACTTTACTTCTTCACTTTTCAAATCACTAACTTCTTTTATATGCTTACTACTTAAAACTGAAATTCTATCTTCTTTTCTTACTTTACTTCTTCACTTTTCA